>MU184247.1:0-12241 GCA_016904865.1 Pissodes strobi
TAACTGTTCGCTCGGAACACGTAGACTTTGCCTGGGGAGGGGATAGCACGCGCGGCTCGATGGCTGCGGTAGAGTGATGAAGTCGTCTCGTGTTAATGCTGGAAATTTGTCGTTCAAGGCGGTCGAAGTTCTTGAGAGAATAAGTCCGTATGTTTGTATAGCGGTCCATGTTTGAGTTTGTGGTGTGGGTCATGTCTTATGTTGGCGATACCTGCGGTCACTTCTGATCTCCTGATGTTGTATTTGTCAAATTTACACGCAGCGTCATGGATGTATTGGTCAATGTACTCAATATTGGCCATATTATGGAGCTCTGTGACCCGGTTTTAATGTGTTTTAATTTTAATTTTAATTTTAAATTTTTAATATTTTATATATTTTTAGCTATTCGAGCTTTGCCAATAAGAATGTATTCTTTGTACAATAAAGCATTTTGAGTTAAATATAACGTTAGTGTCAAACGATACCTGATGAAAAACCATAATAGGAAAGTGCAAATCATTTTGCTCTATCTTTAACCGTTTAGATTTTATAGGCGGTCAAACTTGGCAAAGGGACGGTTTTCAACTGTCAATATTTCAAAAACAGTTGTATATAGGTATAGGACATTATTCATGAAATATGTCTAGAATTCTCCGCAAAATTCAAATATGCAATAATATATCGGGTGTTTCATTTGAAATTTTACAGTGGCTACTACATTCTTGAAGAAGCGGCAACACTGCATTGTCGAAAATATTTTAGCAAGGTAGAGCATATCCGTTTATGTAAACAGCCAAATTTTCAGAATGATCCGTTAAGTGGTTCTCCAGAAACGTCTAAGGTACCATGAGTGAATTCTTAATAAAAGTTATTTTTTTGCTGAATTATAAGGTACCGTTTAAAAGGAAAAACAGTACAAAATTCAGCATAATAAATATATTATGAATCGAAAATTTTAAAAATTAAAGTTTAATTTGGACAAATATTAATTGAAATCTGCTAAAAAGTAGTTCTCCAAAGAATATGTTTACAAATTACCGATACTTTAGAAAATAAATTGGTTATGGTTTAAGAAATTGCTGCATGTGGATTTTTCCAAACTATCTCCAAAAGCAAATCAGCTAGGACCGCTTCGTGAACGGCTTTAATTTTTTAACAAAATTGTCTATTTAACTATCTCCATTTCCGAGATCGCAATATATTTATCACCAATTCTGGACACATTATATTGCGTACAGAAAAAAATTTTAACGGTAAAATAAGGACGGATAATTTTTATTTCGCTTTAAGACTATAAATTATATACCAATAGTACTATTTTTCTCCTATTTGGTGTTAGGGTCAGAAGGAAGCCTATACAAAATACAATTTGGGAGCTGCGTCTTAAAAGAGATGTCAAATATACGCAGAAACTATTTTGTTAAAATGATAATTGCCACTCTAACTTTAACAGCAATAACAACACCATTTCTATATTGATGCACTTCAATATGCAATAGTTTAATAATTGTTGTAGATGAGTTCTCCAAAACATATATGGATAACAATGATTCACAAAGACTAACACAAAAATCTACTATCCATTGGCGTGCGAGGCTCAGCAGGCACTATCGTCTAAAAGATAGCCGTGCAACCATTCATTTTAGCCGCTTCTACGCAACATATAATGAACATGGAAGGGATTAAATGTGAGATTAGTAGGGTTAGTGCAGCCAACTTATTTACGGTTGAAGTGAGTACTATTTTTGCAACATATCGATATTATAATAATTAATTGATATTGAATATTATGTAAGCTCAAACTTTGAACTTTTTATGGAATATAAAACCAATAAAATTCTACGGTAAAAAGATTTTTGTTCTTTGTTGGAATTGACCTAAAAACCCACATTCCCATTGATAGCAGACAGAAAATCATTTCTGGTGAGATTTTCAATTTAATGACAATAGAGTTTTCAAATTCATTTTGATCTGACTTTTGCAATAATTTTATTGATTTTTTATTTCCAGTAATTTCTAATATGTGTACACCTCATTGACAGAATTGAGAAATATGTTAGAGCAATCAATTATTTATAGATAAAAATGTGCAAATTTAAAATCTTTCAAAATGTGTTACTTCCCAGCGCAAGAAGTTTTTGTTGCAGTATAGTTTATTTATTTGTTTTTCAAACAAATTGGTGTATTATGCTGAGATATGTTGCAAAAATATATTGTGTAAATACATCCGAAAGAAGATCTAAAAATATTATTAATGTATTGTATATATTTATAGAATTCGTGCAAACTTGCTAATTATTTGCAATTTGAAAATGCAATATTATAGCAGTAATATTCATAAAAATTAGTGAACGGTTTTTAAAATATTTGTTATAATTTCGAAAACTTGTCTCGGTCAGGTTTTAAATGTGGACACCATTTTTGGGAATAATGTGACGTAAACTGAAAATTGTAAGTAAATATGGGGCTCCCTCTTTATTTTGAAAATATTATCAAGGGAGTTATATGGTCTAAATCGATATTTCGAAATGTTTTTGGTAGCAATTTAATTACTGCTCTCCGACAAAAATATCTTAATTAATCTAAACTTCTTTGAGATAAATAATTATTCTGGAATGTCACTAGAAATTGAGTTAATATTGGAGATATTTTGGAACAACTGCTATAAGTAATAGAGCTCCTCTGCCTTAATAATTGAGAATCGATCAGACCTCCCTACGAATAATACTGTAGCAGTATGCCAATTAGCGTTGATACATTCCTGAATCAGTGTTAAAATACATCCTCGATGTTGGCAAAATTAGGATATTTTTGCCATAGAGTTGCAATACAAAACTACCAAAATATTGAGATATATTTGCTTATAGTGAAATATACTCTGTGGATAACTAATTTCCACATTGCTTTCTTCGCCATTATACACAATGTGAAAAGTCGCATTTTACCCAAAATCGTTGCCACACGCAAAATCTACGTGAAAGAAGGTTTCGAAATTCGATAATCCGGTTTAAATAGAGGCATTTTAAAATTAATGCTTAATATCCTATTTTCTATTGCTATTTTATTGGCACTTTGCAAGTATAGAGTTAAACAAAAAGATTAGGCATTTGAAAAAATAATCTTCTTTCAGTCGTTCACTAACGAATAAAAAAATGTGAATTAAGACACACAACTATCTACAGCCATTTAAGTGCATTCAAATTCTGTACAATAAGCACATTTAAAGTAGTCATACATACTTGGTGAAGAGAGCAATACATGTTATTCATGAATCAGATGATGTCGGGTTATTCTTTAATAAATCGTTTAGTTGGGTTACGTTATTTCTTGATACTGCATTACTTTATTAAACATTTTATCTATATTACTTCAAGCATTTTATTTCGCTCATGTTAGATATCGATTTTGCACCACCTGTACATACAGAAAGTGCTCTAATTTCCTGCTATTACAATATTTCAAGGCAAAAAACCGCCTAATGTTTGCGTCGATTTATAGGAGAAACAAAAAATATTTTAATTGTTTTAATAAATTCCCTTTGAACTGAACTCGATATATTAGAATAATTCTTAATTACGTAGAACCAAAATCTATTATCCCAATTCAGACAATATATTTGTAAAACAATAGAATTTGAGATTTTTTTCATTTCACCAGATTTTATCCTTAATGGATAGAGGGTGTCGGAAATAATTATAGGGATTTCATTATTTGAAATATGCCTTTGAGGTCAACTGCATTGAGTGAGGTGACTGTAACTATTCAAAAAAATAAATAAAATATACTCATTTCAATGCCCCAATATTTAAACTTTCAAGTTTTTTTCTTTCATAATTTAGATGCCGCATATCGGTTTAATTCTGACAAAAATCGTTGTCAAATACACTGTAACGTTATTGAATGTTATACCTGGAGAATAAGTTGTGGCTGAAAATTAGAAATCCAAATATTGGCTTTTTCAGTAAAGATTAAACCTAGCATAAAAAATCCTATATTTAATCCGAAAGATATAAGCGAATTGATAATTTTTAAATGGATCGATAGTGTATGGAGTGAATCTGCCAATAGACAAGTTTCAGGTAATAAGTGAAATAATGTTCTCAAAAAGAACTATCAAAGCGACTGTGATTTCCAAGTTAACAATACATACTTCTGCTAGGACAGAATACATCTAAAAAACTATACGTCAGTAGATTCGCTAAAATATATTCAAACCTGCATAATTTATTTATTTATTTATTAACACTCGAATATTTTTCCATTGCTTATTCGAAAACCCCGATCGATAGATAACATGAGTACGGTAACTAGGTAGTATTACCCCAGATAAGCCCACATCAGACGCGAAAGGTCGGCAAATTCCTCGCCAGCCAACTTTAACCTTGACGTGGCGGTTATACGCGGCCTGCACCAAATAATCTGGGTAGGATTATAGAATTGCTCTTCAAAATTAAAATAGTTGGTCCGCACCAATTAAATGACAACGTGTGGTTCAGGAAAAATAAAAATTTGCAATAGCAATTCACTTTCTATTTTCCCAGCAGGTGGTCATGGAAATCTAGTAATATTAGGGCTGCACTGACTTTTTCATAGAAATTCTCCTAATACGCTTTAATGTATGCCGCTTTAAGGTCATTTTTGTCAAGCAGAGTTTTCGATGTGAATAATATCTTTTTTGACCCATTTCTATATACAATTTCAATTTGTTTAAAGACTTTTTAGATTTACTTGAAAGAGTAGAGAGCGGGAGCGTTTAAATTGGCCGCAAGAACAAGGACATTTCTGTTTCAGTGTCAATCTGTATTTTTTGACACTTTTCTAAGCAATTTTGCCAACCTATTTTAGGGGCCGCGCCTAGACCTAAGATCGCCCGGGTGCTAGCAAGGTTTTTGCACCCCTTGTAATACGAAAGTAGCTAAAGACTAAATTTCATATATGATTTTGTTTATTACGAAACCAGAATTCACAGAAAACACATTTAGAGTAAAAACGATTATTTTAATTACTTATATAGCTACATTTTAATATTATACAAGATGTTTCAGTAAGGGTGGCCACCGGCCATGTCTCGGAAACTATTTATTTATTCCAGAAATTTTGAAAACAATGTTACTACTAAAAAGAATCATAGTGGGTCATAATTTTTATTTTTTTAATCTGCAAATTTGATATAAAGTACAATTTTTGAATACCTATATTTTAAAACAAATGTCAAAATTGTAAAAAAATATGTGCTCCATATTTATAAGCACACAACTGAATTGAAACTTCTGAGAGGTATTTGCAATTGAGGTTTTTTAAGCTTTTTTGCTCAACTTTTGCCCCCGGTGTCGACACTTTTTTTTATTTTCTTTTTGCTTTTTTTACTTTTTTCGCCGTACTGTTTCTTTAACTAATTTTATCATGTGTTTTGATTTCGTTTTATAATACTACACTCTTTTACGTTTTTTATTTTTTTTCCTTTCCTTTTATAGTCGTACTTTTATTAACTTTCCCAACATTTTTTTACGTTTGTTTCAATTTTTTGCCATCAAAAATTGTTTTTTTAGCATTTTTTTCTTACTTGCGATCTTCGACCTCGTAACTGAACTTCTTCGCCTCTTTTTCACCGAAAACCGCGTTTCTAACTTTTTTTTTCATTATTTTTTTCTTATTTCGTTTTATAATACTATTATTAACCTTTCGAACAATTTTTTGAGTTTTTTAATTTTTTTCCATTTTTTCGAAAATGTATGCGGGGAGATGAGGGGGTATAGTCCCCCTCCCCCGCTGATGACCCCGTGCCACGGGGTCATCGCTTGCCACATTTTTGATCCGAGGCTACGTTGCAGATATCGGCAAAAAACGGTTTTTTTCCAAAATCCCCCCGAGTCATCCATTGCACTTCCCGTTCTCCCGAAATTAATTATTTTAGTTTTTCTTTTCCCCCCTCTCCTGGCTGAACTCGGAGGGGTACGTGGTCCAGTTTTCCTCCAGGATCCCTCATTTTACCCCTGCTACATGTCCTGAAATTTTGGAAATGTGCGGGAGTGTGCATTAAACAACATTTATACATGCCTTTCAGGATCGCGGAGTGTTTTAAATAATGATTTTTGGCCACCGCTTCTAGTAGAACAATTCAAATAAACGCATTTATAACCAGCAATTTTTGACAAAAATAAAATAAAGATTAATTATTTTTCGAAACGCTCTTGGACTAAACCACAATACTCGCGATTAGAATCACACTATAGCGTGCCCTGACTTATATCGTCGGATGGCTGGCCATCCGAAGGAGGCGGAGCTTTAAACGAATTATTGTTTAATGCCTTAGGTGAGCGCTTTCGCATCTGGTGTGGGTTTATCTGGAGTATTACCTTTAGCTAAAAAGCAATTGAAAACCGGAAAAATTGCTTCTATATATTAATTTGTATTACCGAGTACACCATACAAAACTAGCCATTTTTTAAAGTAAGAAGATACAGTTTTATGAAGAATGTATGTCTTGGCTATAAGTTGTTTCACTTTAAATACTCATAGCATTTGTACATGTTTAGAATACCGTTGTGAAAATTTTAGTTTAATTATTGCATATTATATTGGGATAATAGGTACATTTTAACAACATAAGGCAAATGTATTAAAATCTATATATTTACATTTTGTGTACATGATTTGATTTCCGAATATTATTTGAATAATTTTTTAGACTTCCTACAATTAATATGAGAAACTGTATGAGCTATAATTTTCTTTTATTTTTGAATAATTAATAGTAATTTCTATTAAAAACATCTTCATCGTTTAAATGAACTTTTATCGTGAAAAGTTTCTCGTCCTCATACTTTATGAAGATCACTTTTATGAAGTCATTCCGTCTATAAATTAGAATTATGTATTTGCTGAATTGGTATTTACTCTAAATGTACACTGTGGGCAAAATCGATATGTCTACATAATCATTAATTATAAAACAAATAATAATGCTTCCGGGCAAACACTTTTTGCAAGTAACTAATATGTAACTCCTGTGAGAAAATCTCTCATTTCCTACCTGCATCCATATCAAAGCCATTCTGATCATCTACGGGCAATGTACCGCCCTCCTCACCCTGTAACCAGCCCCGAGACTCACTCGTGCCAACAGTTCCTGAAGGCGCGTCCTGGCACCCGAACCACCAGTAAGCTGTCGACCTTGGAAAAGCTGGTGTCGTTTGATCAACCGCAAATGCTCTGTCGTTAAATCTAAAATAAATATAAAGTATTGTCAGATATTTTTTTCTGAACAATATTCAGCAGCGGATTATTGGAACAGAGTAATTAAAAATAAGAACACTATATGTCCTTTAGACAATGTTTCAGGTATTTATTTAGCCACCTTCAGGGTTCTAAAAGATGAATGATTTTATTAACAGATCAATACTAGTAATTTATAAGTTTGACAATGTATTTATTTATTCATCTTCAGGATTCTGGATCAATAATGAATTTATTTAACATTATATTTATAACTTTGACAATGTTTTTATTAATAATTGTATAAATTCTCTACCTAATACTCTGATGGACGATATCTAGCAAACGCTCGATATTAGCAAAAACCCTTAAATATAAAAGTTATAGAAGTGCATCTTTTAAAATTAATTTTAAATATTTCTCAAAAAGCAGGGTGAACTAAACATGATTTTTTGTCATACGCTCCCAAAAATAGCTATTTTACGGACTCGTTTGAGTCCGTAAAATGCTTCTTTTTAGGCCTAGTCCCTAAAAGTCGTCATGGCAACTTTTACGGACTATTCCAAAATTCCTGAATATGTCTAAATGTCAAATTTCGAATGACATGACAAAATTGTCAAATAGTTGCTACGATATCAAATTCTAAGCTAACTTTGTCGTACATTATGATTTCAAAAATTATGGTAAATTTGCAAATTTAGGCGTTCTGAAGAACTGCAAAAAGCGTATAAATGAAAATGAAATTTTGAGAGCGTATGACAAAAAATAGTGTTTGTCACATGTACCTAAATGAAGTTTTTCAGGACTCATCTGCGATTCCGAACTCGGCTAACGCCTCGTCCGGAAACAGCAATGATTCGTCCTGAAAAACTCCATTTTAGGTACTTGTAACAAAAATAACTATTTTTAATGGAACACTTTGCATATTATGATATTTCGGATTTATGCTTGAATCTATACATATTTGCTATAGGTAATCCATCATTTCTTGTAGAATCCAAATCCCGGAGATTCGAGGAAAACCGATTGCTCTTTTTAACCCTTTACTAGTACGCAAGTTTCTTGGAACTAAACTGGTATAATAGGTTCTTACGTGACCCCGGTCATATTTTTTAGAAAAAATCAATAGATCATTTTTTTCTGTATTTTTTCACTATTTGGTCCATTGTGAACTACCTAGTTATGGCAAAAATCTCCATTTTAAAAAGCATTCATTTAAAAAAAAAATAAACAAAATATCATGCATTCTTGGACATGTCTTGGAAAAAAGAGAAAAAAATAAAAAAGGGAATTTCTCGTTGCAGCTCCTCGAGAGTTTTGTTTACTGATCGATTGCTCTCCTAGAAACAAAAAAAATCGCTCAAATTCGAGCAAAACCGATTGCCCTTTTTAACCCTTTACTGGTACGCAAGTTTCTTGGAACATAACTGGTATAATAGGTTCTTACCTGACCCCGGTCATATTTTTTATAAAAAATCAATATATATTTTTTTCTGTATTTTGTCATTATTTGGTCCATTGTGAACTAGTTATGGCAAAAGTCTAAATTTTGAAAAGTATTTATTAAAAAAAAAATAATAATCAATATCATGGATTCTTGGACATGTTTTGGAAAAACAGACAAAAAAAAATAAAAAAAGGAATTTCTCGTTGCAGCTCCTCGGGAGTTTTGTTTACTTATCGAGTGCTCGCCTGGAAACAAAAAAATCGCTCAAATTCGAGCAAACCCGATTGCTCTTTTTAACCCTTTACCGGTACGCAAGCTTCTTGGAATATAACTGGTATAATAGGGTCTTACGTGACCCCGGTCATATTTTTTAGAAAAAAATAAATAGATAATTTTTTTCTGTATTTTTTTCATTATTTGGTCCATTGTGAACTAGTTATTGGAAAAATCTGAATTTTGAAAAGTATTTATTTAAAAGAAATAAACAAGATATCATGCATTCTTAGACATGTCTTGGAAAAAAGAGAAAAAAAAAAACATATTAAAATATGGAATTTCTCGTTGCAACTTCTCGGGAGTTTTGTTTACTCATGGATTGCTCTTGGAAAAATAAGCAACTTTTTAGCCAACTATCAAAAAACTGACAACCTGGTTTTTTCACCAACCACACTGAATTTACTGGATCGAGTGCTCATTGCACACAGTTTTGGAGCACTTTGAACATCTGGTTGAGCAGTTTTGATCTTTGGCCAGTGGACAGTAGAAACATCTCTGTCTCTTTAGCTGAGGTCTCGCTGGTTCTTCCGCCGATGGGACTGGAATTTTTAGAATTTCAGCAATGGACTGTCTTATGTTTTTTGACAGTATGTTGTTTTGAATCCTATCCATCAAATGAACACTGATAAGTGCTATTCCCAGCGATATTCCATGGTCTCTTCTAGTCCTTTCGATACCAGGATGTGCTGCTTTCAATATAACGTATGAATTCACTCTTGCAATGTTCACGTAGTATAAAAATAGCTAGTTGCCATCTTCTAGTTCGGCGGCCATAGACATGATTTGCACATTTCTGATCCAGGCTATCTACACCAATCTTTGCTGCGTTGTAGAATTCAATTATTTCTATCTTGTGTGATGCATAGAGGATAATGGAAAAACCGATCTACATTTTCTTGGAACATACGATACCATTGTAAGGTTTTTCGTGAACCCCAAAAAAAAAAGAATTTGCTTCTCGTTATTTGTTCGGTAGAAAATGAGGGGCTACTTCTCTTTTATTTTTTTAACTGTTCCTACATAAGCCAGGCCGCTAGATTTCAGCTAATTTATTAGTTCAATTGATGTGAACCAGTTATTCCCTGTTATGTTCCTGTAAGTATTTTTGATAGGTTTCACTAAATTATTTAGGTCATCAAGTGTAGGAACGCTAAAGTTTCCAAGTTGTCTATTCACACAAGCACATAACGATACCTTAATTCAATAACTTAACGAATCCAAAAATTTCAAATGTTAGTTATTAGTTATTACATTCATGACGTTAGTAATACAACCTTTTACCACTTTCAATAGTGAAACAACTCGTACCTATTTCATACTTCTAAATATGCGACAACTCCAAATTTATATATGCTTTAGTTCTATGGTGTAACAAGTACAACTTGACTAGTTAGAGTTGTTACAGTATTGAATTAAATTGATTAATATTTTAGTATGTCACGCGCGTTCTTGTTAGAGTTGTTATAGGGCTTTTGAAATTAATAATGAGTGAATTTACATTAAGGGTCATGAGATACCTCACCATACCAGTTAAGGGTTAAATTAACATTTTAAGAGTTATTTAATTTTACTAATTACAGAATACCAGTGGCACCATTTTGGTACTATCCTTGGGATCATGATATCACCTCAAAACTCTTTAAACATTAAGACAGTGAAGTGCAATTATTATTGATTTTCTCTAACTTCAACCGTTTGAATCCTACAGATACTAAAATTGAAAATCATGTTTTCACATGTCATTATCGTGAAAACAAACGAATTTAGACATATATGAGTTACATTTAATATGTATAAAATTCAAAGCAGAATTCAAAAATCTGAGTATATAGTGTTCCATTTTAAAAAATCAATATTTGGTTCACCCTGCATATTAAAAATTACTTTTAAAAGATACACGCTACGAACTTCTACAACTTTTATATGTGCGCTTTTTTACTAATGTATGCGTTTACCGGATATCTTTCGCCAAAGTACTAGACAATAATATTAGCAACATATTCCGGCATTTATTATTCATGGTTAAATGGCAATTAAAATGTTCTTCAATAATATGGGTCTTGCACTCAATTAAAAACGACAAGTATGCACTTTAGGAAGTTATATCTCTTATATCATTTTTGATATACTTCATGACAATAATATCTCATTATACATTACATTATAAATAATTATACAGTATTACAACAAACGTTTTTACCTGTAGTATGCGCCACCTTTGTAGAAGTACGTATACCCATTCGTCCACTGGAATGCAGCGTCCAAGTTATCAGGAACACCTTCCCAGTTTGATGTTAACTTTGGATAGGTACTCTTTACTGGGGGTCTCTGAGAAGGATCAAACCTCCAGAATTTGCTGCCTTTGAAAAAGTAGATCTTACCATTGCCACTCCATACCATTGCTGCGTCCAGGTCGTTAGGGATACCAGTGAATCCTTCTGAAATATCTTTTGGGTACTCTCCGTCCATTTTCCTTCCCTTATACCTGAAAATATACGCCTAATTAATATTATGACTATGACAAGTTTTAAGTTTGGTATGTTTTTCTTGAAGGAATGCTATCGTCCCTCAATTCACTTGAGGTCGTAACCCAAATTTCCCGCCCCTGAGGACACACAAGCGGTTTTAACTAGTAACACCCTGATCCAAATTACCCTGCAACAAAAGGGAAAAAAGAATAATATGTATCCTATTATCACGGCTAGCAACCATCCGAATGTTTTAGTGCTACCCTATAGAACTGACCTTGCCGCTTGCCGCGTCTATAAATGAGCCATCGCCGGCCGCGAAGATTCAGGAACGCTGAAATTATCTCGATCCCCTGGTCGAGAATCATATAGAGTGGCCTCGTTTCTTCAGTATTCGTGATAGATTTCAGATTGTTTATATAAGAAGCAGGTAGAAAGCGTGTGGAGTTAGTTAATAATTGAGTGTTGAATTGTATGTAAAGAGCTATTAGCTGTAAAGTTATAAGAGTAGTTTAGTGTGTTTAATTAAATACAGTGGTAGAGAATAAAGAAAATATTAGTTTAAAATAGTAAAGTTGTAATTTTGTTCAGAACCCATGGGAAAAACGTAGCACTATGATATATCATAGAAATCGCTTATTTTTGGAAGTAGCATTGGCAAGAAAAGATATGAGAATAACTTGTTTTCAGTTGTTCAGAAAGTAAAACTGACCACCAAAGAACAATCTATAGATAGACTTAAACTCTGATTTTAGAAACTATTTGTGTATCAACACAAATCGCATTTTTGTGTTTTTATTTATCATTTCCAATGTCCCCCCGGTTGCATCTTTGCGAAGGACTGTGAATTTTT
>MU184247.1:22241-42800 GCA_016904865.1 Pissodes strobi
GGTGTTCCATTTAAAATTTGACAGTTGCTACTACTTTTTAGTAGAAGCGGCAACACTGCACTGTCGAAAATATTTTAGCAAGATAGAGCATGTTTGTTTATGTAAACGGCCAAATTTTCAGAATGATCCGTTAAGTGCTTCATCAAAAATGTTTAACCTACCATCGACCGTGTATCGCCTTGTAGTGTCTCAAAAAGTTCGCATCATACGGGAAACTTTTTTATTATTGATTTCTCAGAAAACTTTATTCATGACAAAAGTTGGTGCTTGGAAAAAAACTAACTTCGACAATGTTAAATTAAAGATAAGTTATACAGGGTACTTAAAAAATACAAAAATTGAACTAAAAAAAACAAAAATTTTGGATTATCGGAAAACCTTCGACAAGAAAAATAAAGCTCTTATTAAGATAAAAATAGAAGTCAAATACCATTTGTTTCAAAAGTGCACTGCTGCTGAGAAAATTCATGACAATTATTGAAATATTTTTCAGCAAAAAAATAGTATTTGACTTTTATTTTTATCTTAATAAATGCTTTATTTTTTCTGTAGAAAGTTTTCCGATATTCCAAAATTTTTGTTTTATTAACCTTAATTTTTATATTTTTTAACTACCCTGTATAACATCCTTAAATTAGCACCGTCAAAATTAGTTTTTTTTTCTAAGCATCAACTTTTGTCAAGAATAGAATTTTATGTGAAATCAATAATAAAATAGTTTCCCATATGATGCGAACTTTTTGAAAGACCCTGTATAATTAATTACTGGCCAGCCTCGGCTGACCAACGGTTTCTTATTCGGCCGAACTAAACAATATTTTTTATCATGCAAAATCCTAACAGTTCAGACACCACACGATTATGACGGTCGCCTCTCGGACTATTATACTATATTAAATATTAATTAATAAGCAATGTTTTAATGAATTATGAAACTATTGTCCCTTTTGGGCAATGGCAAATACCGATATCCATGATTATTGACTGTATTGATATGTATTTCACCTTTTCAATGCAGCAGCTTTTTACCGAAAACGATTTAATCTAGACTATTTACTTTACTTTTTTAGTTTTGAATTAAAAAAATAAATATCTCGTTGACAAAGCATGATAATAAATCCATCTAACCCTTATTCTAGGGTATACACTTGAGTACCGGAGGGATGATTGTGCTCAATTTTTAGATTGAATGCATATTATGCCTTTTATAGGCAAAAACTTGAAATCTCTTAAAATCTTACCTGAAAATCGGGTCATATCCTCTGTAAAACGGAGCCATAAGAGCTGACCTCACATCAGAATGACTCAAGCCCAAAGAATGGCCAAACTCATGGGCAGCTACTTGAAAAAGATTAGTGCCTCTGTAGCTGTTGATCGACCAGCTTTCTGAGGCATCAAAATGGGCGTCACCACCGAATACCTAATAATGCAAATAAGATGTTATGCTAATAATACAAATATGCCTTAAGCTCGGATGATGTATTTAATTAAATCTTATATTTAATATCTGAAGTGGTAAAACCTTGAAAAATTTTCGTTGATAGGGTTCAGGATATCCAATTTAAAAGAATCAAGATTGGGTTTAAAAATTTTCAAAACATTAAAATATACATTTAAACCTTACACGGCTTAGCATCGAACCACAACGAGATTTTCGTTCCACTTACTTCCACATTCATAACAGTAGGGTTATTATAACTGGAAGTATTGAGTAACTGTAGCTTAGTTAGCGTCAGATAATAATATATTACAAAACGAGGGTAGCAAGAAAGTTGTTACAAACGAGTGAGTTAACAGGACGAGCAAGCAAAGCCAGCGGAGCGGTAATAGAGTGAGTTTGTAACAAACTTATTACCCAAGTTGTGTATTATATTTTTTTACGTCGCAACGTTTATGATAATATACAATGGTGTATAGAGTAGTTTCTTTAAGTAGCTGAATCTAGATTTGGATTTGGTGAAGCTAAATTCTATATTAAAGTCATTAGTGAGGTCATGATGAGTTCTTCATTCTTCAACTTCGTAGTATTTGTAAAGCGATATGATTTGTTTAATTGCTGTCACAATTAAACCAAAGCCAAATCTATATGCATGTTGAAGAATAAGTTAAGTGAAGTTGAGCCTAAAACTAACCATTTCTAGATGACATTTTCTCTGTGAGAGGGTGATAGAGATCATGAAAGTAACATTTATTCTCATACAATTTAGTAGTGCTGTACACCAGTGAGATGAGATCTCTTTACACTAATAACAAATGACTATATTTACAATAATTATTTGTTACTAATATTAATCACAATCTTTGCAATCTTTCAAATATATTCTCAATGAGGGGCAAGGAATTAGTCAAAACATTAATCCTCTGGTCAGGTCACTTGTAGTAACGTCCTATTGAGATTTCCAGGGTGTTCTAGTTACAGATATAAGGCAATTTTCTTTGGCGAAATTCCAAAATTATTGATCCCCACGAGATGTCTGATAAATTTGCCCTGTTGAACGAAAAATCGACAAAATTACCATATTTATGCCAACAATGTTTCCAAATGTCGTAAAATTTCTCTGAATATTTTGGTTTTGGTGTTTGGCAAAATAAAATGGAAACATTCATCACCTTCATCCTTTACAATATCTAGAAATAAATTTGTCAATTCTTCAGTCAATCCAACATTTAAAGACAGCATCGTAAACAGAAATAAGGTTAATCGAAGGTCCATAAGCTCAAATTTCTAAAAAGAAATCAACGATAGAAGAGGAAGTAATATTTGACATATGAAGACTTAAAAGTACCAGGATTTCTAATAGATGTCGTTTTTTATTGTAGTGGCTCACACACTAAACGGAGATCCCATGGCGCTAGACGAGCGGTGTGTGTGCGATGATGTTGATTGACACGGTTTTTGAATAGCTGTAGGGGGAAACAGATGTCCTGGAAGTGAGTTCCACAGTGATGCAGTGCGCCAGACAAAGGAGTTCTTGTAAAGCGATGTTCTAGGTGTTTCCAGTTGTACGACGAACTGGTGCTCTCTTGCCGTATGTCGTGACTGTCTGACAGGCGTTGCTACGGGTGGGATGAGGCGCCCCAAATCCTGGTAACATCTGTCTTGAAAGTATCTGTAAAACAGGGACATATCGGCCACATGTCTACGGTGTTCCAGACTATCCAGATTCCGGGTCAACTCCGGGTCGCCGACAAGACGCACAGCTCTCTTCTGAATGGAATCTAGAAGCTTTAGGGTTTGCTTTGGTGCGGCACCCTAGATGTGTGAGCAATATTCTAAGCACGGTTTTATTTGTGCTTTCTAGAGCTAGATCAACTGCTGCGGTGTATACAGTTTTTCGTTGCAAAATAGCGCACCATGCTTCTGGGAGGCTGATTTTGCGATGTTAGCAACGTGGTCATGACAGGACTTATTGCTGTTGACCGAGACACCCAACAGTCCGATTGACGAGGATGAAGGAATGGTCGATCCTGCCATAATGATGTCAGGGCCTGCCGTATTGGCCCTCTTGGTAAACGTGGCTGCTTGGGTCTTTGTTGCATTGAACTGGATCAAATTTCTGTCGCATCAAGTTTGAACTTTCTCCAGGTCTTGATTAATTGCTGTAATCTGCTCCTGTCTGTGGTGATAAGTCTCAGTCGCTGGTAAAGGATTTTCTGATCTAAATTGGGAGATAAGGGTACTGTCATCTTCAAAACTGTAAACAGGATTATTCGTTTCGGTCAGCAGGTCATTAATATAGATGAGAAACAGAGTTGGTGAAAGTATTGCGCCCTGAGGCCCGCGTTAATGGTGAATGTGTCTGAGATGTGTCCATCAACTGTAAGGTGCAGAGATCGATTCTTAAGGAAACTGGCAAGCCAGCTCCAGAGACAGGCTGGCAGTCCGAAGGACGGCAGTTTGTTGAGCAGTCCGTCATGCCAAACTCTGTCGAATGCCTTCAAAATATCAAACGCAATCGCTCGACATTCTCCGTAGTTCTCAATGGCAATTGAGTGACATAGGCCAATATATCTCCTGTCGATCTCTCATTGCGAAAGCCGCGTTGATTATCGCTGATTATTTTGTTGTTCTCGAGGTACTTGAGTAGTTGCTGATTGACTAAACGTTCCATGACTTTGGAGATTATTGGAAGCAAGGCAATTTGGCGATAGTTTGAGGGCGTGGTTTTCTTGCCTTTTTTGGAACAGGTTGCGTTCGAGCGTTTTTCCAAAAAGATAAGTAAATCCCTTTTCCGTAAGACAGCGAAAAAAACCTATAAAAAACGGGTGTTAGTTTGTGTTTGGCACAGTCCTTTAATACGATGGCAGGTATTCCGTCGGGTCTTAATGCCTTTTGCGTATCTAGTTCTTTAAGGATTTTACGAATATCACGGTGACTTCTTGACTTGACTTCTACCATGATAGTGTTGATGTCCGATATGGTAGGGAGAGCTTTGCCTTGGGGGACGTCCAAGGTAGAGTGCGATGAAAACATTTTGGCGAGCATGTTTGCTTTTCCCTTGGCTGTAGTCCCCGTGATGCCACGTTCGTCTGTCAAAGGTGGGAGAGAAAGGTTTTTGTAAAGTTATTACTTACTGCCTTTGCTACCGACCAGAAATTCCTGGAGCCACTGCGGCAATGCAAAAGTTTACTCCTGATTCTTTGATTGTGTTTGTCCTTAGTTTCGTCGATCACACGTTTGCATTCGTTTCTCGCTTCGACAAAATAATTGCGATTTTCAGCGGTCTGATTTTGCTGCCAGTACTTGTACGCTTGCTGTTTCCTACCTACAGCTCTTTCGCATCTTCTGTCGAACCAGGGTTTTTCTTTTAACGGTAACTTGATGGAATTTGGGATGTATGCTTCCATTCCTGAGGAGATTACTTGCGTAATCTCTTCCCAGCAGATTGACGGGTCATTAGTGCCAAAGCAGACATCGCCGTCGAATCAAGAAAAATTTAGGTAGAACTCCCTCAGATCCTCCCAGTTTGCAGAATTGTAATGCCCTTTCAGTTAAGAATAATCCCGACATTTGCAACCAGCGAAGACAGGTGCTGTTACTGATACATCCAGAACGGCGACAGAAATGAGAATATGAGGGGAGATATACATGAAGAACATGGTAGTCGTTTGTACAAGCGTAGAATCAAAGAATATTATATGCTACGCAAAGAATATTCTTTGGTAGAACATAGGAAAAGAGCGAGGAAAAGATGAAAAAGACGGGACAAATATGTAGACAGGAGACGATACTAAAGTCTACAGAAAGAATAATCCAGTAAACTTTAACGACACCCTCCTACAAACGCTAAACACTGACGGCAGATAGATCATTGGTCGCTGGGTTGGTCGTCTACTTTAGAAGAGGTATATATTTCGATATAAATAGGCATTAGGAGCCTACATATATGGTACCCTCAAGCATTTTACAGAGAATAAATCTATATTAATCCACATAGAGTTTCGATACAAGTGGTCACTAGTAATCGAATATTTTTGCAATTCTTATGCTAGAAAAAACACATTGGATGTGAAACGCATAGTGACAAGTCTGACAGCAATTCAATACCAAGTGTAAAGCGACTATTTTTTTAAAAATATCATTTCTATCCGATCGGACGAAAAACGACATCTTTCCGATGTGTTTTCTCACCGCAAAAGTCATGATTCCAGTATATTGTATTCGTTGCTTGGCAACATGCAATAACTGTACAAGAATAGAAAATAACAGTCCGGGAATATAACATTCCCGTCCTAGGCCGGGAATGTAACATTTCTGTCATATTCAAACGCCTTGTTTGTCAGATCTGACGTCTATCAAAAGTAACATTTAGCTGTAGTTTCCGTAGCTACGTAATAAACTTCAAGCTCGCTCGATTCAAAACTTGATATTATGTTGAGTTTAAATTTAAAACACGTTTTTATTTACAGTAATATTTGGCTCTATTTATATAAGTACGTATTCTAATTAATTTCGATCGGATAAAAAATAGTATGTGCAACTCGTAGGAAAAGCACATTCCTGGACTTCTGTGTTGCTGGCCTCGGCTGCGCCTCGTCCAGCAACTACCACAATCGTTCAGGAATGTTTTGCTTTTCCTCCTAGTTACACAATATACTATTTAATATTGAAAATGTTTCTGTTTTCCTAAAATAGGACCTCAAATCGTGAAAAAGTGCACGCTACATTTGCCTCACATGACGTCATATGCCTGAGAGATCGTGTTAGTTTGTTTATTTAAACTTAAATTTTATTATAACGTATCGGAATCAGTTCAAATGACTAAAATAAATTGAAACTATCTGAAAGTAACCGAAAGTTTATTGAACGACTAATCAAAACTAACCAAAAGCACCAGAACGGACTAAAACGTATCGAAATAGATTACAAATATTAAAGCAAGTTAAAACTAACCCAAATTAACCGAATTTTGCCGACTAACCAAAATTAACCAAAAACATTAAAATTGCTTATAGCGTATCGGAACCGGTTCAAATGACTAAAATAAATTGGAACTAACTGAAAGTAACCGAAAGATCAATGACTAACCAAAAGTAATTAAAAGCACCAAAACGGGCTAAAACGTATCGAAATAGATTAAAAATATTGAAGTAAGTTAAAACTAACTCAAATTAACCGAATTTTGGCGACTAACCAAAACTAACCAAAAACATTAAAATTGCTTATAACGTATCGGAAACGGTTCAAATGACTAAAATAAATTGAAACTAACTGAAAGAAACCAAAAACATTAAAATTGCTTATAACGTCCCGAAAGCGGTTCAAATGACGAAAATATATAAAACTAACTGAATTTTATCGAAAGTTGATAGAACGACTAACTAACCAAAAGCACCAAAACGAGCTAAAATATATCGAAATAGATTAAAAATATTGAAGTAAGTTAAAACTAACCCAAATTAATCGAATTTTGGCGACTAACCAAAACTAACCACATTAAAATTGCTTATAACGTATCGGAACCGGTTCATATGACCAAATAAATTGGAACTAACTGAAAGTAACCGATTGACTAACCAAAACTAACCAAAAGTAACTAAAAGCACCAAACGAGCTAAAACGTATCGAAATAAATTAATAATGTTGAAGTTAAACCTAACTCAAATTAGCTAAATTTTGGCGACTAACCAAAACTAACCAAAAGCATTAAAATTGCTTATAACGTATCGGAACCGGTTCAAATGACTAAAATATATTAAAACTAACTAAACTTTACCGAAAGTTGATTGAACGACTAACCAAAACTAACCAATAGTAACTAAAATCATCAAAACGGGCTAAAACGTATCGAAATAAATTAAAAATATTTAAGTAAGTTAAAACTAACCCAAATTAACCGATTTTTAGTGACTAACCAAAGATAATCAAAAACACTAAAATTAGTTATAACGTATTGGAACCGGTTCAGATGATTAAAATAAATTAAATCTAACTGAAATTTACCGAAAGTTGATTGAACGCCTACCCAAAAGTGACCAAAGGCATTAAGAACATTAAAGTAAGTAACTAACCCAAATTAACCGAATTTTGGCGGCTAACTAAAACTAACCAAAAACTTTTAAATTGGTTATAATGTATCGGAACCAGTTTAAATGGCTCAAATAAATTGGAACTTACTGAAAGTAATTGAAAAGGGATTGAATAACTAACCAAAAGAAACAAAAAGCAGCAAAATGGGCTAAAACGTATCGAAATAGATAAAAAAAACATTAAAGTAAGAAAACTAATTCAAATTAACCTTATGTTGGTGACTAGCCAAAGGTAACCAAAAGCACTATAATCGGTTATAACATATCGGAACCGGTTCAGATGACTAAATGTAATTTAAACTAACTGAAATTAGCCAAAAGTTGTGTCAACGACTAACCAAAACTAACCAAAAGTAACCAAAGCACCAAAATGGGCTAAAACATATCGGAACAGATTAAAAATATTAAGGTAGGTTGAACCTAAATTAACCAAATTTGGCCGTCTAACTAAAATTAACCAAAAACGCTAAAATTGGTTATAACGTATTGAAACCGGTTCAAATGACTAAAATAATTTAAACCTAACTAAAGCTAACCGAAAGCTGATTGAATCACTAACTAAAACTAATCACAAAAGCATCAAAACGTGCTAAAACGTATCGGAATAAGTTGCGAAAATTAAAGTAAGTTAAACCTAACCAGAACAAACCGAATTTTTGCGACAAACCAAAACTTACCAAAAAGATTAAATTTGATTATACCGTATCGGAGGCGGTCCAAATGACTAAAATAGATTGGAACTAACTGAAACGAACGGAAGGTTGATTGAAAGACTAACCAAAAGTAGCTAAAAATAACACAAAACACCAAAATGGGCTAAAACGAACCGAAACAAGTTAAAAATATTACAATAACGTTAAGGCTAATTAAATATTCATCGATTTTCCTATCTGAAAGTGAAGGGTAAGTTTTTAGGTCTTCATATCTGCACCTTTTTTTTATTTGTTTTTGTTTTAATTAGGATAATGTTATATTATTGTTAAAAATGCATTTCTTTAATTGTATGTATTATAAACACTCGTGTTTGTATTTTTACTTTTTTAACCTCTGCTTTTAGAAACTATTTGAATTTCAACACAAATCACATTTTTGTGTTGAAATTCAAATCATCATTTGCATCTTTGCGAAGAACGGTGAAATTTTCGTTAAGAAAGTTTTTTGTGTTCAATATCAAATCGTAATTCATATAGATATCATCGAAGACTGCAGCACATTTTTGTACATATAATATTTTGAACCGTTTGTTTGCATAATATTCAGTTTAATTTAGAAATCATGTTTTCCTACTAGACCTACAAATTTTTTATTTTTATTTATGGTATACCGTTCACCATATACTGGTCATGGTACATTGTACATCTTGTAATTTGGTACGTAAATTAAAATACTTCACACAATAAGATTTACTATTGTAACAAATGGCAAATCAATGAGGAATTTAGACACTATACATTAAAAAAGTTAGCACCAGGAAACGAATAGTTTCAGAATGAAAATTACATTGAATTATATTATTTACACTAGGCAGTGTTGCTATCGAGAAAGGCTAAATACCTAATGTAAAAAATAAATGTTCCTCATTTTCTTAATAACCGTCAATTTAGGAACGAAAGCAATTTAAAATTTGTAATAGATAGTATTTACTCGATAGCATCACTATGAAAAAAGCAGAACACAAATAAATAACACACTTACTTTACCCGGATGGCCGGGATACTGGGGGTAGAACGTGGGCGTGTATGATGGGGTATACCAGGGCCTAAATGTGAACCATGGATTGTACTGACGATTCACCTCATTGACACCGACACCAAAATAACTTTGCTTGTACCCTTGTGAATGGAAGAAGTTGTGCGGTGAGGCTGTTAAGTATTGTTGATCTCGTGGCTGAAGTGTAGGTATTTCGTGTATGATTTTATGGTGAATGGTTAAAAACAGTGAGTGTACACTTAAAGCTGAAAGCTAAAGCTAGAGGAGCCATAATGCAGAAGCAAGCAGGCATGCAAATAATGGGTAAATAGATAGATTAAATATATCTTCTTTGTGCAATGGATGATAGATATCATTCGTCTATTATTGATTAAACGGGTAGTAATAATGTTAAATGTTAGATTGTTTGCTTTAGGATTCATTCTAAATCAATTGTTACTAAACGTGGTTTCTACTAAGTCGGTTTAGTTAACTTTGGATAATACATGGGTACAACAAAAGGATCCTAACATCAATCAACTAGACCGAACTACAACGAATGCGTTCTTTGAATTGCTCATTAGCAATCTAATAACAGTAATAATATTTGCGTCATCAGCCAATTACAGCCACTATGCATAGCATACTTACGGGGAAATACGCATGAGCAAGAGTACCACCAGGTCCATCGAATGGATCACCATCTCCATGTTCACCACTTTCAAAACGGATCTCAATATGAACTTGACCGGACTTTGGAGTAAAAGTCAAGTCGGTATAATCCGTCCAGACGTTAAAGGCACGTTGAATTTCTGCATCGACATCTTTTCGTTTTAGTTTAGGAGGGTATTTGGAGAGTTTATAGCTCAGGTTCTTTACTTTCCATCTACTTCCTATAAATAACAAAATTTAAGAATGAAATCCACTACTAGTAATTATCGAAATCTAAGCTTGTTTACGCAAAATATCTTTCGCTGCGATTTTCTGCTAAAAACATATTTTTGCTTTCACATGAGAGCATCGGTACAATTAACTTACAAAAAACTTTGGGTTTTAGTACAAATCATATAATAGGGTTTTTCAACTTGACGTGAGACTTAAGATTCTACGAATCCTACTAATTTTGATGGCATCAAACATAATTTTATTCCGGTGTTTTAGGTCACCGACTTTCTGTATCATAGAACTTATTTTTCACAATCATGTCACGTTGTCTTTGGATTGCAGCCTACTGAGTAATTTTTTTATGGGTATAAAGCACCATTGTTTTTTAGTCATATGAATAAGAAGACAATAAACGCTAGATGATGGTATGAATGACTTCAAATATGAACTCTTTATTAGGTGCCCCTGCTGAAATAATAAACTTGCGCGATATCAAAAAGATGAATATAAAGCATTTTAGCCTCAAAATCAAGCCTTTAGATCAATTCTCCTTTTTCTAATTTTCCTAATATAAATTTGTTTCTGTGAATCGTTAAGATTTTCCTAAAAAATATTATTTCCAATGTAATATTTTGTACAATATATTATTACGTATCAATAAGCAAAATAAATTTATAATATATAGTAGACCTTCCCAAAACAAAATGGGGCGTCAAAAATAGCACGCACCTATTTCATTCTTCTTCAGCTTCCTCAATGAACTTCGAATTTGAGTTGGTTTATGTTATTTGCATATTTTAACGTCAGTTACACTGCATAATTAAAACTACCTGTAAACTCGTGACACTTAGGTCTACGTACATGAAATTATAATACCGTGTAATGAGATTGCAAATAGTTTGTAAACATATTATTCCAAATTCTGTATTAATGTTGGTGCCTGACGGCTTACACAAATCAAAATACAATGTTTAAAATAGGTAAAATCATAATAAATAGTAAGAATAGGCAATATCAATTAATTAAATCCAATATAACACAATTAAATCAAATACAGTTTAAAATACATCTCAAATTACTTAAACTTACAACACCAAAAATACATAAAATTTTATGACGAACCATTTAAACTTTGAAACATCATAAAAACGCCCCCTTGCTATACAGGGGGTTTTGTAACAGCAAGTCCCGAACTCTACACTTAAATATTGATGTCGAAAGATTTTTCAAATTATATGGCAGGCAATAATTGTAGAATTCAACTGCCCAGTAGTTCGGTCCATTCCTACACCTCTCCAGCCTTTGGAGTGGAACAAATAGTTGTCCCCGCAGGCGAGTGCCATGAGAATGTCGCTGATTATTAGTTGGATATTTGCCCAAGTTATTGTTCTTTGGCCAGTGTTAAGAAATTATATAATATGTGGAGATATCTACCATTTTCATCACTCAGTGCCATAACCTTCTTCATATTATTGCAATTATTTCGAAAGGGACGTTCAACATGAACATCAGGGTAGGCAATAACATTTGTAGTATCATCCAGTTTTCGCAGAGCATCCGGTTTTCGCACATCTTCGAAAAGATTCGTTTCTAATTTTCTTAATTCATTGGATACCGCTTTATTATCCTTTTTTAGAGTACGAATCGTCGAGACCATATTCCTATTCAGAGTTCTTAGTTCTTGCAGGTCAACTGCAAGCCTTCCCTTACTTTCAGTCACCGTTCTAGTGTCGGCCACCAGCCTGCAGTTCATTTGTTTTAGATCTGCAATTTTCCCATTAAGCTCCTCCACATCAACAACCTGATCCCTCAATCCATCCTGACCCATCAGTCTCTGCCCCCGGAGGTCCCATTCACGATTTTCCAGTTCTTTAGAGTGTACTTGGAAGAGCTCATATTGCGTTTGCTTTAGTTTCGTTATCCTTTTTCAGTGATTCAATTGTTGTTAGCATATAAGCTCCCTGTGTTTCATAATATTTCACTTTATCTTCAAGTATATTTATTTTAGAGAGATATTCTGCTATCTTCGATGATTGCCCATTATTCAAATCCAGTAGGCTGACAGTTTCCCTATTAAGTTTTAGAATTTCATTATATTGGTTCTTGATTTTTTCCATATAATCTTGTTGGGCACTAAGTACCATATCCTCGAAGTCTTGGATTTTACGTCTAAGAGGAGTGATGTGAGAATCTTTTTCCCTATTTTGAGTAGTCAATTAAATTATGTCTGTGTGCAAATCTTGAGTGATTTCTTCAAGTTTACTATGGAGTGTCTCTATCTGGGCGTCCTTATCGATACATTTGCCCTTGAGGTTACTCAATATTTTCTTGATCTTTGGCAAACCATTAATTTGACTCCTGCAATCTTGACAGTAAAACATCAGGGTTCTCTGTGTCAACGCAATAGCATGCGCTTCAGTTGTAGTGAAATTTGCACATTTCTTGCAGATCACTAACTTGCAGCCGTCATACGTTGCACCAAAGGTTTCATCTTCTTTTGGTCTAGCTTTGATGATGCATGCCTTATTGTAGGCGGAACAACAAAATGTAGACATTCAGACAGTGTCGATCAGAGTAGCTAGAGTACAACAAATAGCCAAATAACCCATGCCAGTCCTGTTCAACATAAATGGAGAATCCCATAAAAATTTCAAATACTACAAAAAATTAAGATCTATTGTCCTCATATTCTGTAGGGAAATCCCACAAAAAAAAAGTTCAGAGATAGTTTCAATGTAGATATCAGATACCAATTATGCACAAAAAACCTATTAAAAATAAATAAAATTTAAATAAAATAGACCAATATCCCTCATTAATCGACATCGAATTCAGTTATTTTATTATACACATGTTGCACTTTGTTTTTGCATTTTGTTGGCTTTGTTTCGATTTCACTGGACATACCATAACATGACTAAATGAGGCACATTAAAATAATCACAACAATAGTCAATATAGTATATTATGATCTTAGAACATAGGAAAATAAATAAAACACGAGAGAGCAATATAGGTAAGTAGGTACGTACTGTTTGGCACAATTGCCGGTTGAATCGTTTGTGTTATTTAATACAATACGGTCTCTTCCTTGTTTCAGAATTGCCTATTTTCGTTTTTAACAACAAAAACAACTGTTAAAGAAACAAATATGTAAAATCGACTGATTTAGTTGATACTTGATGGAAATTCATTGCAAACTTTGAAAGGAAAACACAAAGGTTTTAAATTTCCACAATTTATTTTAACAAACCGTGTCATGTTTCGGCACACGGCGCCTTTTTCAAACGGACTCCGGTGTACCGTAACATGTCACGGTTTGTTAAAGTAAATTGTGGAGATTTAAAACTTTTGTGTTTTCCTTTCAAAAAACGAATACGTATCAAAATGTACATTATGTTTTTATTTACTTTATTGCAAATTGCCTTCTGACTGTATATATTATCTTCTTAAATATGGAAATACTAGGTACAACCATTGTCTTTATAAGAAATAAACAAAGGTACAACAATAAGTTTTTACTAGTTTCAAAGTCTCATATATTTTGTTTTCGTAGTGTTAGGATTTACCAATAGTTTAAGTTACTTACCTTGCAATGCATATCTCTTGGCCCTATTGTCACCAGTTCCGACTTTATCCTTCACACCACATCTTGGCAGTGTCATAGTTTCTAAAGTCTTTTCATCTAACTCCCCTAAAATGAGAAAATATTGCGTTGAACAAATGTTTGAATTATAAAATACCCAAATATTAATTATAGTTCTAAGAATATTTAAATAACAATGAAAACATTTCGTTTTACTCAAAAATTTCTAGTTTTTAAAATAAAAAATATCACCTTGTGGTAAATTAAATGCAGCACAACAGATTTTTTTTTTATTAATAGAGTTAGTTGAAATTTGACATCAGCAACCGATTTTCTTTAAATTAGACCAAAAATAGTGTCTACAATATGCGACCAGGCGGCATTCGTTAACTGTCCAAATTGAATTTTTTGCAATAAGTGGTGCAAAGTGACATTTTTTGCCGAATTTTGTAAAATATAATTTGAATAAGTTGTTTCTACTGCATTTTTAAGTTCATTGTCGAAATTCAGCCCTCTACAGTTTTAATTATTTAAATACGGGGTGTTCGAAAAATGGACGAAGATATTTTGCAGGGTGATTCATGTTAAAAAAATATGAAAAAAGTTTCTTTAAGTCGAGTGGCGTCCCGGGGGGCACCTTAGCGAATATTATTATCAAAGAAATTACGCCACTACCTGTTATGTAACTTTAATATTTTTGTTTGATTAAGCATCTAAAAATTCAACTTCTTTGCTTCTTGTATTTTTTCCTATCTCACTTCGTTTTCGAGAAAAAAAAATAAAAACCGTTTTATTACATGTTACTGGACAAAATTGGTTTATCAAGTTTTGCTAAAAAAATCACAAGTACCTTGGAAAACAAATAATCAAAAATCTTTCTAGGAAAGAGTGTTATTGCAACTTTTACAATACCATAACATAAAGTACACTACAACAAATGTTGGAAATGTCCACCACCCATTTCCGTACATCTTTTGACTCGACGAATCATTGAACGACGAACTCGAGCTAAAATTCGAGGTCTATTCCTTATTTCTTCGCAAGCATTTACGATTTTATTTCCCAATTCTTCTATTGTTTCTATGGGAGTAGCATAAACCATCGTCTTAAGGTGTCCCCAGAGATAAAAATCTATTGGATTTAAATCAGGGGAGCGAGGTGGCCAGTGAATTGGTCCACCTCTTCCAATCCAATTTTCACCAAAGCAAAGGTGTTATTCAGATGAGTTCTGACAGGCATACTAAAATGAGAAGGAGTTCCATCATGCATATTTGATTACGTATATTTAGAGGAACTTCTTCTAGCAGTAAGGACAATTCTTGTTGAAGAAACTCTAAGTAAGCGTCGCCGTTTAATCTTAAGGGTAAAAAGAAAGGACCAATTAAATTGTCACCAACAATACCCATCCACACATTTAAAGAAAATTGTTCCTGGTGGCGACATTGGACGAAAGCATGGGGATTTTCGTCACTCCATACTTGAGTGTTATGGTAATTAACAATACCATCCCGCCGAAATCCTGCTTCGTCCGCAAAAAGTATGGTTTTATTAAAATTCTTATTATTATTAACCTCTTGGTATTGCCATTGGCAAAGCTGTAAGCGAGATAGAAAATCTCTTGGTAGTAATGCTTGCGCACGTTGGACATGATAGGGATACACGAGATGTTCGGAGAGAACCGGCCACACAGTGCTGTTGGAAAGATTATCCCCTAATCTAGTTGCTATAGTCCTGGTACTGATACCAGGATTTTGTTCCACGGCACGTAAAACTACCTCGTTAAACTCGGGCGTTCGTACGGACCGCGGCAAAACTTCCTAAATAACATTATTGTCAAAAACATCACAAAAAAGAAATAACAAAATCTACCTCTTTCCCGTAATCTACGGTCTACGCTTTCAAAGGTTTTACTATCTGGAGGTTGCCGATGGGGAAACGCTTTTGCATACAGGCGCCTCGCTGCATAACAATTACTATAAGCACGTGCATACTGCATACATTACATGCATGTCTGCCATTTCCTCAAAAGTGTAATTTTCCATCACAAAAACTGAGACAAAAACTTTTTAGAGCAATTTCGCAAAGAAAATTACATGTATAATTCTTTTCTAAAAGAACTAACGCGCATGAAGAGGTCGCTGCGAATAAAGTTTAACAATTTAACAAAAGTTCCACATGTCGGTGGAAAACACTTGGCTGCCACGAACCCGTGACTAGGCAGCTTCGTAAGAGATACGTCGCATTCACCAGTACTCAGTAGGCTACCTTCATAATAACTCTTTTAATGGCAAAAACTACCCAAGACACTACCCGGCTACTCAAAATATTTCCCCATTTTGGTCGCAGTTGCTTAGCAGCTATATGACGTAGCCGCCGAGGGCCACCGCCGACTTTGTAGTGGCTTTGATAGTAGCAGTTACGTATCTGCCACCATAAATGCTAGTTGGGAAATTTGTTAGTTTAGGTTGGAACCTACAAGTAGGATCGTTCTATAGCTTGGCAGTGGCGTAGAAGAAAGAATTATAAAGTGTCACTGTGCAACAGAGACAGAGAACGGGAATATCTTTGAATGTATTGTCCGTAACAATTATTGGTAATGATTTTCGGATAAGAGATTAAGTTTTACATAATAATTACGGGTTGCAAGGAGGCAAATTCTTTCATTTAAAATGGAGTATGATTAATAATAAATAACACACAGTTTGGTTAATTTGGCTACATGGTAGCTTTATCAATAATACTGATAAAAATTGGGTCTGGAATAAATTAGACAATGGGGATTTAATGAGATCCAATTTACTATTTTACAAAGTGTCTGAATATTTATGTTTATTGATTTCAGGAGAATCTGGCACGCTAAATACCTTTGTTTTCCCTGTAAATGATTCTAAATCAACTATGTTATTACCACCGCTTAGTGTATAAGCTGTGTTATTACCAAAACAGGCAAAATTTTTATTACATATGGATGCATCTGAAAAGCTATATTGAATTAGCATTTGCAAATGAATAAACAATATACCCAATAACTAACCTAAATAATAATTATAGTTCCACATAATATTTACAAATAAATACAATTACACATAAAACTTGAAAATTTACGTGGGTTTTATTATTTTCAAAAGATTCCTCTCTTCCAGACAATTCTTCTCTTGTATGTTTGGCACATCAGTTTCGCCACTTTCTGTATCACTATCGGTTTCGGCCTAGTTAATAATAATCTGTTCCGCAACTCTATCTATTGTTGGTTGCGTTGAAATATATTCTTCGTCGTTTCGACGAGAAATATACACAAAAGGCGAAAAGCAGCGGTCGTTTTTCTGTAAACGTATGGGGGTGGATGAGCTCAAGAGGTGTTGGAATTTGCACAAAGATTGAGGGAAGATTTAATGCACAAAACTATATTAATATATTAGAAAACGTTATGGTACCATCTGTTACGGCACAATTTGGAAACCATTTTATTTACCAACATGACAACTGTCCAGTGCACACTGCTCGAATTGTTATTGAATGGATAAGGCAAAGTAATATCAACGTTTTAAATTTGCCTTCGCGTAGCCCTGACATCAACCCGATCGAAAACATTTGGGGCTGTATAGTAAAAAAAAATAATTCTTCTAATAATTTTCATCCAACCAATTCTAACCAGTTATGGAACAAAATTCTGGACGTGTGGAATGAATTAACTCCGGAGTATGCAAATTCTTTAGTTATTCAATGCCCACGAGAATTAACAATGTAATTGAAAAAATGGTGGGGCAACAAAATATTAATTGCCATTTTATATTTATTTAATATATTTTTTTCATTTCGATTTTATGATATTAGGCTTGTCATTTCATTGTATTTCTGTTTGTTTGTTCTCAAATTCAAAGTATTTTCATGTAAATAAAAAAAAATATATTATGTTATGTTAAATATAAAATACTCATTATTTTTATACCACACGAGAATACAAAATCAACATAAATTAAAACTACCAGATTCAAACAATGCTAAAAGTAAAGAAGGTAAATCTTAAAGGTAAAAGCCAGATATATGCAAATTAATGTGAATGACATTAAATGTAATTTTTGTGTCCGGTTTTCATTTGCCGTAACTGTACGTCTCGTTCATGTATATTATAGAGCAATCTTTTTTTCGGTACTGACGATCCTTCTAAGGAATTCAATTCTAAGTAGTCTAATGGGCTGACGTTCCATTAGCATTCATCGTCTATTCTTAAATGTTCTTCATCAAAAACCAGTTTTGTGGATTTCTGTACTCAAAGTTTCTATAAAACGGTCTTTTCTGTTATGTGTTGATTAGCAATCAACACATAACAGAAAAGACTTTTAAATCTCTGTCGTGAAAAAGAGTTTTAACTTTTTGTATTTATTCTCTTTTTTTTAGAGGATGGAAATTGTGCTGAATTACCCGTTGCAACTTGTTTTGCTTACTATTTAATTTTTCGAATATTCCTAACGGAAACGCCAGCTGCTATCGCAATACGTTCTTGAACCTATAGAAGAATTTTTGTTATGAGAATCTGCCCAAAACTAGGAGTCTTTATATCAATATAGCACAGAAACGCAATAATTAATTCATTAGGAAATGTGACTTTAACAAAACTTTCCTTTGCGAGAGAAATAGCAACTACTTCATCCAAACCCCAGAGACCAAGCTATAATGGTTGAACCAGCGCGAAGGAAGAGGAGAACAGGGAAATCACCAATAAGATAGTGGTAATCTATTTCGATAGCGAGCAGCAATAAAGGCCAACAGTACACCATCCCAAACTAATCCAACCTGGTAGAGGGATGTTGTAAGGCATTGTTTAATGCTTTGAGCTAGGTATCTAGTCAAAACAAAGTGACTCTACCTTGGGTTCTGGAACACGAAGACCAGTAAGGCCACAGAGGCAACGAGAGAACCGATTAAGGCATCCGTTACGGAAATAGTTGGATTCAGAGGAATGATGGAATGTTCAGCCAGAACCAATACAGAGACAAGTTAAGAAATCCATTAAGAGCTCTTCAGCAAAGCTCACAGCGGCATTACTAAGCCACAATAGAAAGGCTGTCATAATAATTCTAGGATTATTGGCCGGATATAGTCGGCTGACACTTAAGTGCAATGGGTTAGTTTGGGTTAGTTTGGGTTAGATGAACCCTGTGCAGGTTCTGCCAAGAAGAAGAGGAAACTGAACGTGTTTCAAACAAATGGTCGAAATCACGCTACACGCTACATTGAGGGATCATTATCAGAGCTGTGAGGCATAATTCGAGATACAAAATTAGATGAAATGCTGTAAAACAGGGATAGCCACAATATGTTCCAGTGGTGGGCAGGCCGTTCTGGAAAACTCTCAAGAAGGTCTAATATAATTTAAGTTGTGTTGGAATAAATTAATGCTAAAATTAAATACATATTTCTTTATTATAAGACTTATATTTCAAATCTGATCTTATTCGAAATGTTTTTTTTTTCTATGAATTACTGATTGAATTAGGCTAGTTGTGAATTGAATTTGAATTAAAAAAATAGCCAATTTAATTAGTGAATTCAATAAGTGTTTCTGAAAGATTCTGGTTTTAATGCAAGGAATAATTTTATCCAAAAACAAAGTTGAATATTGTAACAGTATTTAAAATCTATAAGAAAATTAAGTTTTGTATTTAAAAAGGAGGGCTAGGCAATCAACCGTGGTAATCAATTCGTTGTATGTTATACAGCAATATCTATCATTCTTACTTTTATATGTCCTCTCATAAACTGAAGACTATTGATGCTCTCTTTCAAAGAAAATATGTCTGATGAGGATCAAATAAAATTATTAGAATGAATTGACAATATCATGTTGAAATAGAATATAGTTAAAAAGTAGAATATATAATTATTATTATAATTTGATTTGTTTTCAGAAATTCATATTTATTCAGTATAAATGATGAAGATATTATTTGGCGACTCTATACAAAGTTTTGATAAGACGTTAACTTGTTTCAATGTATGTCATTTCCAATTTACCTGATCACTGAGTTCTAGATAATGACAATAATTCTTCATGTTAGGTCAGACAATGATTTATAATAGGTTAAGGTTACTACCAGCATTGAAACAATCAATAATTATATTATTGCAAAATATGTGTGTATCTATATTTAATAAAAATGCATGCATGGAGTGATGATGCTGGTGCGAAATTTAAATAATACTTGTATAAGGTAAATTAAGTTGTTGCCTAAATATGGGACAATAATAAAATTAAAACTAGAAAACACATCATTATTATTGTCGTTGCAAAATGATATTTATTTGGCTTAAGCTATTTATGCCGACAGTTTAGCGTTCGACTAACTAGTAAACGTGCGTTAAGTAAAAATAATAGAAAAAAAACAATTAAACTTGAAAGATAATCGTTACTAAATTCGGTTACTCAAAGTTTGGAAAGACAGATAGACGCATGATAAAAATAGTAAAGCCTTGATAAAAATAGAGATGCTCAATAAAATAATTGATGATCGGGTCTGATGAAATCGGGTCAGTCCAAACTATGTAAGGAAATTTGACAAGCCGTCTTTTGATGAAGCTCCAAGCACCTAACTTTTTTTATTGTAGAATAACTGTTTTACAAATCTTTAGATAATCCTGCCATAGTTATATAGGTAAATCTATTTTGTTTCTCGTGTTTTAGTCCCAGACTTATTAAAACAGGAAATGAGAACGAATTTTTTGAAGCGGGATGTATGATTCCTTAGTGCTGAAGTTGCCTAGAATTCTTTAATTTAAATCAGCTTTTGCGATATTTTTATCTCTGTTTTTGGGAGAAATATCTATTATTATTATTATTATTATTATTATTATTATTATTATTATTATTA
>MU184247.1:42810-53978 GCA_016904865.1 Pissodes strobi
ATTATTATTATTATTATTATTATTATTATTATTATTATTATTATTATCAGGTGACGTGTTAGATAATCCTTAATTACAAATATTATTATTGTATTTTTTTTTAGCATTTTTTAGCTCTTTCTTGGCCCTGAACCTTGTTTTTACGACTGAAACCCCGGCCTCACATTGTTATTCGCTTAAAAAAAGTTTTGTTACACCATTTTTTCATCTTTCTTAGCTAACCAATTCTTGGGAAGAGCCCTGTTTTTAGGTTTGGAAACCAGGCCCCACGTTTGTTTGTATGATTTACCGGCTTTTGTATGTTTTCGTAGCTTAAGAAAATGAAAGGAAAAAATAATTATTCTAGGCATTAACAAGAACTGCTGCATAGAAGTACTTATTAAAGGCATACATTAAAATTGAGATAGACTATAGATAAGTACATATCTTTAAGTTTTCAGTAATGAGCTGTGCCGCTCAGCGATGGGAAAAAGTATGTTTTAGGTGAGCTGTCAGAAAAATTGTCTTTTTATTGTTAATTTTGTATAGATATAAATATTCATACCTGTTACATCTAAACCTGCAAAACTTTGGAAGTCTTCTACTGCTTTCCTAAAACTACTTTCATCTAAAAGTTGACTAGAATTGGCTTTTACTGGTCCCAAGTATCCATATTGAGATAGGTATAACTGAAACAAAAATATCAAGATTAATACAGTGTTTTTCAAAATAACATACAATTAGTGTTTTAGATATGTTCTACTTTATGCGCGAACAATTTGTTATTTAGAAAACAATAACTGCATATTTACTAAGCTATGAGCATGAGTTTCGACATCAACATGTAAAGTTTTAATCATAATATCGAAACAGAATCACTGCATCGACGCGCATTTCGCTAACCATGTTAGCATAATCAGGATATTATTAAACGTTTTAATTATCTGCTGATGATGCTAACAACGCACGTCGCGTGCAATAATTTTGTTTCGGTATTATAAATACCACTCTGGTTTTAGTGCATTCTGCCGAGGTTCCAAACCCCAACCTAGTGTAAAGTTTGATTGATAAACAAAAATGCACAATCTTATTTCATATTATTTATTTAAATACCCAAAATATGTCTCATGTGCATCATTGCTGACATAGAGAAAACCTGAACCTGGACTTTAAAAAAATCATGCGTAAACTGATTACTTAGTGCTGAATAACGGATAGTATTGAATACGGAGTTATATCAGCTTAGTAATATTAAACCTGCTCAAAGAATCAAAATACAAATAACATAGGTTCTAACAAAACGATGCAGGTCAGAAGATTTAATTGTTAACAAACGACAAGGCAAAATCTTGTTTACATCATATTTGATGAACGATGAACTTAGAAAATGATATCTGCTAACTTTTTTAACTATTAATAACTACGTTTGAATAGGCTTGTTTATGACTTCAGTACAGAAATTCATTGCGGAACTTCGCATTGATTCCGCAGATAATAGTAAAAATGTAAAATTTTAATTTTCCAGTTGGTTTCATAAAATTATATTACTAATTATATTATTTTATGAATTTTTATGTTTATTACAAAAGGCATTATTCACAATATATTAAATTATAAAAATTTCATTTTATAAACAAGGTAGTTAAAAAATATAAATGATTCTCTATTTTAGTAAACTTTCTTAATCATATTTTTTATCTACCATGTGCACGAAGCAGAATAGTTATAATTTAATATTTCAATAACGCCTTTGCGATAAACATTACCTTTCATAAAGAATAAGATTTTCTGAGAAATGATTTTTATGCCGTCGACTGTACTTCACTTCTAGATTTCATGGGAGATAAAAGAGATGTCAACTCTTAATTATTTGATTGTGTTTTTAGTGATTGAAGTTGCTGTTGTACTGGCGGTTGCTGATGGTACTGAACTAAACTAATGCTCGCTGATGGTCTTCTCGATCCAGATGCATGAACTAGAATAATTTGTTCCATTGGTGCTAAGTAAATTATCTGCTGATTCTGCATTCATCATTTCATGAAATTTCATACATTTTTATTGTAACTAGTTACTATAAAATTACTTGAGTAGATAACCTAACGGGCCGCGGTGAACACTTTTTATTAGGTTTTTAAATATGATTTTGTTTTTATGAAAGTAACGATAACTGGTCACTAAAGCATACATCTGCGTTTTTCAGAAGCAGCCACTTTAACTTTTTAGTATTTAACCAATTGCTACTTCATCGAATTGAATCTCTGTTGCTCTCAATTCACTAACAATTACTGTGCCTGTGTAAGTTTATTTATTTTGCTTTTTATGTGTTATTAATTAATTTTTTATGAATATTTGTTTTCTTTTTGCTCTGAACATTTCAGAGTTGTTCTTTTAAAATATGAACACAAATTATAGATGGTGAAGAACATAGTTATAAAATAATCATGAGGATATTAGCGTCATAAGAAAGTATTAATATAAAACTGTGATAAAAAAAAACAAACAACGTATAGTTTTCAAAAAGCTTTGTTTAGTTTTGAGTTTGGGACTTAATTACTTAGCAACATATAAATGCGCAAAGCTAATATTTAAATAATAAATTTAAAAAAAAAACAAGAACTATTGGAGCAGTTTTTACAAAATTAACTTCATTCCTGAATGTTGTTATACAGTGTTACCAAGTGTTCTCTATAAAAATAAATTACTCCGTAAGTATGAATAACTCTGGGGACATTTCGGGAACTATACACAAAAATAATGAACGTCTGGTCATTCTTTGTGAATATGATTATTGCCTACATTATTTAAATCTCAACAATTTGTGACCTGTCTAACACTAGAACTAGGTTATCAAAAAATCAATAACCCACTAAAAATATTCAAGGTTAAAAATTAATAAGAACAGCCCTATCTGATATAACCTGATTATTACCAATGTATACACCTTCGAAATTCGTCAGTTACCGTATTTGTATGACACATTATTGCACTGGTATGTTGATAACTATTATCAGAGAAGGTGTAACAATGGGAATTTTCATTCTTCGGACAAAATATTTACATTGTTAATATTTGAATAAGATAAAACATAAGTCGAAGCGTAGGGACCGAACAACCTATAATTCTTATTTGAAATATCAACAATTTTATCAGTTATTATTACTCTGGCGTGTATCTTGTTTTCCATTTTCGCGTAAAGTTTATGGTGCAAATCATGGTTTCACAAAACTATTAATTGCCTCTGCTCTTTGCGGAATTAGTTATAATTTCGTTATTAAATCATAGAAAATCTTTGAAATCAAAATTTAATTATTCATGGAAATGAACGTAGTATTTATAGAAGCTGGAAGCAAGATCTCCTTGTTTAATGATTAATCTACAAGTTAAAGGGCGTTATTGCAATAACCTATATATGTATGTTAAATTTTAAACCGATTAATATTTTCAAGAATAACAACCGCATCAGGGGGATTAGTGGTCATCAGATCAGTCATTTCATGGACTTATTGACACATTGCTTTTTAGGGTGCTTACACAGGGCAAAGTTAATACCCACCTAGTGTTCCGATTGGCTTGAAGTCAACGTCCTTACTTCATAAGTAAAGGCCACTTAACTGTCATAACATTTTTGTGGGTTCACTTTTAATTTTTTTTTCTCTTAAAATCTAAAAATCTGGGTTCTTCCACGTAAAAAAGGTACTCTTGATTTGTATTGCATGATGATAAAATCCAAATTAATGTAGTATTTTTTTCCAGTTGGCTATTTTACACGCAATCGGATTTTATCATCATGCAAGTAACGACACAAAATATTTTCAAAGCCAATTTTCTCATAAACGGTGCAACTTAGCGATACAAATCAAGAGTACCTTTTTTACGTAGAAAAACCAAGATTTTCAGATTTTAAGAGAAAAAAAATTAAAAGTGAACCCATAAAAATGTTATTACATTTTAGTGGCATAATCCCAAACGTTACGCCTCTGATTAAAATTTGAATTTTCTAATTTGAGAAACATAATACGCATGCTAAAATTACACTAATACCAAAATTTCAAAGACATAGCTGTAACCGTTTCTGAAATATGGACTAAAAACCATCTTCTGGAGGAAACCTGTTAAGGGCTGTAACTCTGTTAGGGTGCATTTTTCGACATATGACATATTAAGGAAACTAAAGTCTATTTTATATGTAGAATGCGCTGTTAAAATATTTTACACTAATTTTGGGACACCCTGTATATTATATACCCATATAATAATACATATAGTGGTCACTCCGGTTAAGAGATAATATGTACAAAGTTAGCTAAATTTAAAAATAAAAAAATTTACTGTACCTACACATTTAAAATAAAAGGTACCGAAGTTACCAAAAAGTGTAATTAAAATTATTAACCAACCAACAAATATTAGTAATTAGCAGTAAATATTAAGATGTTAAGGTAGCAAATATCAAAATTATAATGTTACATATTAATTTTGGCTGTAGTGCAGACAATTTCTAAAGAAGATGCTTTTGATTGGGATTTTTGAGGATAAAACACAAATTTTTGATAAATACTAGAGAGCATAATGATGCCAAGAATTCGGAGATGTGACGAGATCAATGAAGATACAGCAGATGGATTTTTAAGAGTATAGTAGTTGTTCCATATGAAGTGTGCATGATAGTAATATGTTTGTAAATGGAAGGAAGTAACACCTTGTAAAACATTTCAATCGATAAATGGGTTTGAATTTTAAGCTGAATATATTTTTTGTATATCTCGCATACTAATTACTCAATCTGCAGAGAATCCGAAGAGAACTTGTCAGAACCCATTGGGATTATCTAACCTTTCGACCCATAGAGTTCGTAATAAGAATAACTATAATTCAAAACACGGATGGATTATGCTATAATTTGCATAACATAAATTATTGAATTTTGGCTAATATGTAAAACGAAAAAGGGCATCTATATTAAACTTTTACAGAGATAATAAAACGTTTAAGAAGAAAGTTCTTGAGCCTCTATACAGTAAATAGATGCACAAAAACAATAAAACAGATACAATATTCAAGTTTCATTAATGCTTTAATTGTTCCGGTTCTGTTTAGAAAAATAAGTTCAGTCACAACTTTTTTGATTGGTCAAAATCCAGATCCAGTATTTACTCTGGCCAAATAATCCCCAGAATCCAGATTTTAATTAACATAAAAGCGCGGCCTTTTGGAAAAGCGATAATAATTTGACGTACTTCCTCTTAGTAGCCATAACAAGTAACAAGACTCTTAGGTATGAAATGCTTGGTTAAATTTAACTAAATAAACTCAGGTGCACAAAAAACAGACTCCTTAAAATTATGCTCTAGTTTCAGGATTATTATTCCAATTTGTTATTTTTTAGCAAACTGTACCTAGATGCAACTATTGGCTTTATAACTTAATGCAGATTTCCAATTAAAACCATATGATACAAGTATTAATCGGTATATTGCTTTTGATACATAACTTTAAAACAGCCTGTGGAATAATAATTGAATAACGTAAATATCTCACACCGTCATTTGGGATAAAGTTTCGTCTACCTTTTTGATCAATTTGTCACTATGTTCTAATACAACTGAAATTTTAATATTTCACAATAAAAATCCAATCTGAAATACCAAAAGATGATATATGGTAATAACCAGACTTTAACGAACGACATTTATACAAAACTAAATTTCAAGATAGACATTGTCCTTTTCTCACTGTGTGTACAGTTCGCCGAAAGTTACAGGAATTTGGCTTAAAAGCTTATAGGCCAGCAACTGGTCCCAAGGTACTCCCACATCATCCAGTGGTTAGACTGCAGATTTCTCGAGATTATTTAAAATGGAATTTGACGCCATGAGATAATCTACAGTTTACCGATGAGTATGAGTCTATAGGTTCTGCCTACACTACCCTATGGAAGAGGGTGAGTTTGTAGACGAATGGGTAAACGTTGCTCTCACTGTACAGGGTGGCTTGAATTCGAGTATATGTATGGAGATCTCGAAAACCGTAAGAGATACAATGTCAATCAACTTAGGGCCAAGTTTTAAAATACCGAGTATTTCCAGATATATCCGGGCAAAAACGAAATTTAGAAAAATCGTTTTTTTTTCCTGCGCTTATTTAACAACGGATTTCAAATTGAATTGCACTTTTGCAATGCCACTTTTTCACTCTATGGTGATATTCAGTTTGGAATCCGACGTTTCGTCTTCAAGAGGTCCTCATCAACATTATTTTCTTTAAATACGAACATTCAGATGATATTGATATTATTAATATGAATATGTTTCTTTCATTTTTCTTTATTCCTTTTATTAAAATTTATAATATATTTTTTTATTATATTTTACTTTGGCGTAATTTTGAATATTTTAAGTTACCTTTGAAATTTTATATGCTATAGAAGTATTTTATTATGTTTTTTGTGTTAAGTGGAAAATTGAAGCCTTTATTTTTAATAAAAATAAAAAATGGTAAAATTAAATAAACAGGTTCATTTATTTTTTAAGAGAATAAGGCCCTGAACTATTACTCTAACAAGTTGCTTAGTTCAAAGATAAAATATTTTCAACTTTTAACCAACAAAAAAAATATATTTAACACAGAACATCAACAGTTCATAATAATACATACTACTTAATACTTTACTTAGATGGAAAATCACACCTTTCGAAATTTTGATTATAAATTTAGAAAAATACATATATTTATTAATATTTAAAAGGAATCCTCGCAATCAGTATGCGAAAACTGAATTAAAATGCAATACCTAACCGTAACACGGCAACGTGTTTATTGTGCTTTAAGATGGAACTTTACTTTACATAATAATATAATGTTTTAAAGGTGTTTTAGTATTTTCAATATTGATATCAATAAATATTATTCCCAATATAATGGGAATGTTAGGGATATATATTTGTATAAAGTAATCCAATAGGTTATAATAGTAATAACTTTTGATTAGTTATAATTTGTTAAAATCTAGATATCCGCAGTAGGGCAGGAAATTCAGTAATAACATTTGGCGTTACAGTTAATATTGGATCCAATTAAAAATTAAGACAAAAATGTTATTGTCATGATCATCACTAAGAAGGGAACAGTCTAGTAATATCATAAAACTTCCTTGTCTAATGCATAAAATTGCATAAAATTTCCATTTCTACTTCATTTATTTGTCAATGAAATTACTGAATAATACAACGTAAAATATTTCTACTGAATATACAAATTTCAAAACTAACATAAACTATTCAAAATTACCTAGTAATATCATAAAACTTCCTTGTCTAATGCATAAAATTTCATAAAATTTCCAGTTCTACTTCATTTATTTGTCAATGAAACGAACTGAATAATACAACGTAAAATATTTCTACAGAATATAAAAATTTCAAAACTAACATAAACTATTCAAAATTACCCTAAGGCAAAAGAAATAATTAAAAAAAATTAAAAAAAGAGAATAAAAAAATGTAACGCATATTCATATAAACAAGCCAATATCATCTGAAATACGATAAAAAATTATAATTCGTATTTAAAAAAAAGAAAAGTTGATGTTACCCCTTTGAAGACGAAACGTCAGATTCCAAACTCGATGCCAGCATTGGATAGAGCGGTAAAGTAAAGGCGCAATTTTGTCCTAGTCTAGTCACTCTGTACTTGCAGTCTATTGCTTGGTTATGAAAGAGCATAACAGCTGTATAATGCTATGGACCTGAATAGCAATGAAGACCTGTATCCAATTGATGTGATTGTTAGAGGATCGCTGACCGCACAGCAGCGGTATATTGAGGAAGTTTTGACAAACCACGTTGTTCTGTTTGCTTCATTTAATGACAATTGCCTTATCCTTATACAGGATTCAACAATGTGTGTTACTTCATAACTGGTGATATATGTTATACAAAAACCTAACTGGCCAGCATATGCCCCAGATTAAAACCCATAATAGTATGTTTGGATTAGTTTGAGTTAGTAAACAGTGTGCATTTAATAGCAATAAAGGGCCATTAAAAAATTAATATAATATAAAAAGAACTGTGCTCCTGCAACAATATTCGGGTAACAATTCGACAATCTCTTCAAGAATCTCGCATATTTTATTTCGACGCTGAACTCAACCTAAAATCGTATTGTCATCCATCGAAAATTTAGGCTTCTGAACGGGAAATGCATCGTACCTTCAAAAAGTGACGCTCAACTATTTATTAATAATTAGCTTATGAATTCGTAATATCATTTATTAAATTAGTCAGTTCTATTCAAATATACGCAATGGTATGCTATTAATTATAAAATAGGAGGTACTGTCCTTCACAAAGTAACTATACATATAGCATAATTAATGTCATTTCTCGGATTTGTAATATAATTTTTTTAAATATTGCTCCCGAAGTTTACGGGAATAATGGTATTGAAAAATCGTGCTTATTGTACTGATGTTGTTTTGTCAGTTAAATGTTTTAGCGGAAAATTTACTTATTAATATAATTTGAATGCACGTGTGTAACGGAAAATGAAACTTGCGGTGAATAAAATAATAGATATTGTATTCTTATTTATACTTCTCTGATAAATATGCGATTTGAATTCAAATAGACACCTCTTGCCACAATATTACAGAGTGATGCTTATAACTTCCTCCATTAAGTGTGCAGGCTTAAAACATCTTTAATTAGAAATCTGTAAATATATTTTTCTATTTTTGTATCATAAAGAAGTCTTTTCGATACGCAAAGTAGTGTCGAAAAGAGGTTCTTTTCGATACGCATTTTGTTGACTGGTTGCTATGATGCCTTTGTATCATGCTATGATACAAAATTGTTCAATGTCAAGGCCCACTAGCAAAAATTTCGACACCGCCTTCAATGGGATTTCTAGTAATAAATAAGACAAGATGGCCGCTCAAGTGATCGAGAATAGAATAAATTAATGTTTTCATTAAAAAACCTGCAAAATAGAAAAAATAGTATATTAAGATACTAGTTTTAAAAGACCATATTTTTTCGCACGAGCACGAAATTAGAAAACGACCCGATTTATCTACCACTATTATAGAGAGTTAGCCAAAAGTCTAGACCTGGCTAAAAATCTCATAAGTTTTTTTTTTAATTTTGGAATGCTCACACATTCAAAAACAGTATCAGCGGTGTTGCCACACCTAGTGTTTTCCCGATGACAAAGCAAATTTTGTTTTTTAAAATATAATACATACTATCAATTTTATAAAATTTTTTAATTATATGGAAAGTTCTAGTATAATTTTTATTAAGACCCTATACATAGTTTATACCTAGTGAAGCTGCTTGCAAGTTAAAAAATAATTAAATATTTAGATCGTTTGTCTGATGGTCTTAATAATATTAAAGGTTTCTAATTTACTTTACAACAATTACTATGGGTTATAAAAGGTAAATGTTCTCCTTCAAACGAGTAATCCCAAACTATTAACAATCGTAGCGTTTCCAATAACGCAACTGATTTTTAAGTAAGCCCGAGAATAACAACCGCAGAGAAGCGACAACATAAATCCCGCCCAAAAATTTGGAGTGGGAGGTAAACCGGCCAACTGTCATCTCCACGTGCTTGTCAGTTTAGTTTAGTCCGAGATTTGTTTAGTACAGCCGTCTTGAACGCGAGTTTCCTTTGGTTTGTTTGTGTGTTAATTATTATTTAAGTGACTTATTTAGCGAGGATAACGTCAGAAAAAATGAAACGCTTATCAAAGTGAAACGCTTTTCAAAGTGGAACGCCGCTTTAATTAAGCATGTTCCAGTATAGCTAGAGCGCTGACATTTTCATGACATGTAGCCGGGGTAAAATGAGGATCCAGGATGAAAATCTGACAAGCGACAAACCCGTGTCACGGGGTCATCAGTGGGGGGTGGAAATTATACACCCACCTCCCAGGATTGGCAAAAATTTTCGAAAAAATGGAAAAAAATTGAAGAAAACGTAAAAAATTGTTCGGAAATACAAGTATTATAAAATGAAATAAGAAAAAAATAATAATATTAAAAAAAAGTTAGAGAAACGCGGTTTTCGGCAAAAAAGCGAAGTTCAACTACAAGGTTGGAGATGGCAAAAACGGGAAGAAAAAAATTCTTTATGGAAATTTTTATTTTTTGGAAATGGGAAAAAATTTAAAAAAAAAACGTAAAAAATTATTCGCAAAGTTTATAAAAGTATTATAAAAAAGAAGAAGAAAAAAAATAAAAAGAAAACGTTAAAGATTGTTAGGAAAGTTAATAAAAGTATTATAAAAGGAAAGGAGAAGTAAAATAATTAAAAAGAGAACGTAAAAAAAATTACGGAAAGTTAATAAGAGTATTATAAAACGAATTAAAAAGAACTAATAAAAAAAACAGAGAAACGCGGTTTTCGGCGACAAAAAGTAAAAAAAAAACCAAAAAAAAAATAGAGAAAGAGTCGAAACCGGGGGCAAAAGTTGAGAAAAAAAAACTTTAAAGAAGATAAAATCTCAATTCCCTCTCCTGGCCGAACGTGGGGTACAGTCAAATTTTCGATCCTCACTTTATCCCGGCTACATGTTATGAAATGTTCAGCCCTCTAGCTATACTGAAACATGCTTAATTAAAAGGGCGTTTCACTTTTATTTCCGTTTCACTTCAATAAGCGTTACGTTTTTTCTGACTACCGTCGCTGAAGAAGTTTCACTTCACAAAAAATCTTAGTAGCACAGTACAAGTGATAGAAGCGGATAGATCTTTATTGAGTCTCATCTTATTTTAATTATTTGAGCCGGTTCCGATACGTTATAGTCAATTTTAATACATTTGGTTAGTCGTCTAATCAACTTTTGGTTAATTTCACTTAGTCTTCATTTATTTTACTTATTTGAGCGGGTTCCGATACGTTATAATCAATTTTGATAGATTGGGTTAGTTTTGGTTAGTCGTCGAATCAACTTTAGGTTAGTTTCACTTATTCTCAACTTATTTTAGTCATTTGAACCGGTGTTGATACGTTATAAACAATTTTGATAGATTTGGTTAGGTCAGGTTAGGTTCACTTTGTTTCAACTTATTATAATCATTTGAACCGGTTGCGATACGTTATAATCAATTTTCATAGATTTGGTTAGTTGTCGATTCAACTTTCGGTTAGTTTTACTTATTCGCAACTAATTTTAGTCATTT
>MU184247.1:59460-108630 GCA_016904865.1 Pissodes strobi
AAAGCCTAATTTTGAGAAAAAATCATTTACTTTAATATGAGATGACTCTGATGCTATTTAAGTATTTAAAAAAAAAACAAAAGAAGCTTCAAATTAAGGCAAACTTTCCAATATACCGATTTTCAAGATATTTAAGCAATTTTTTAAATGCTATCGGTAAATGAAAAATCTCGAAAACGTCCCGAGGTATGGAGCCAATGGCTACTGTGCTATCATCAAACCGATAAAAAAATGACTTCTGCATATTTGGGAGAGATGTGAATATTTTGAATTTTGTGAGGCAATTGCGAATAACCTTGTATAATTTGAATATGGATCACTTTAGGTATTTAGTACAAGTCAGCTGATTTGTAAAGCATTGGGCTTTATTATTTCGAAAACCGCATTTAATTCCATCAATTATTAGTTAAGATATTGAGTGTTAAAATCGGACCACGAATTTTGAATGTTCGAAAGTTATGAACGGCAGTTTATATCATCTGCTATTGTTAGAAAAAAATTATTGAAAACCTGCACATCCTCACTAGCTCCCGTTATAGATAACCAATCATAAATATTAATTGATTATACAAACCAGTAAGACATTCCTCAGTTACGGGTCTAAAAGTAATTCTGGTGCTATGGTTATAAAAAATTTTTAAAGGTGTATTAAAATTTATTCCAGAGGGATCCGAGACACCCTCCAAAGCAACTGGAGAAATATTTAGATTGGACCCATTAAAATGTATGTATATATTGTCCAGAGTAGCGTTTTAAATTTTACTGTAGGAGCCAAAGAAGAAGTTAAGATACTCAGCCTCCCTACAGTTGTGCAGTTCATAATAGACATTAAAGTCATGAACTATTATAGTATGAAGCGTAGATTCTATTATTTCCAAGACCTGAGACATAATATCTAAATATTTATTTCGTTCTCCCTTTGGGGATCTATAAACCGACAAGACATTGGTGTTTATAGAGGGAACATAGATCCCAACTACCTCACACTGCAATTCTCTTGAGAAATCTACCAAGTTAAGCTCTTGACAATCTAGATTTTCTTTAAGATAAATACCCACATTCCCATGAATTCTATCAGTTCTACAGAAGATAGTTATGGCATTATAACCCTTTATTTTTATTTCAGTAAACTCGCCTGGTCGAAGCCAATGTTCATTTGTTCCAAATCAGTCAGCCTTCGATTCATGAAGCAGCAATTCAAACTCTGAGAATTTGTCCGTAATACCTTGTACATTAGCGTAAAGTATATTATAAAGCTTTTATTAATTAGACCCTTACGGCTTCCTCCCTCTTCTGGTAAGTGGATGATTTTTGCAGGCGTTGTAGATTTAAAAAATGGTTCACAATAACCCTGTTTGGCCACAGGTTAGGATCAAGGAAGACATCTTTGAGGTTATGCAAGTTTAAAGGAGCTCACCTGTTGCTTGGTTGTCCTCATTTTTTCACATGAAATACTGCTTATATCATGGGATTTGGATTCCAGATATGCAAGTATATCTTTACTTTCCGTTTTTCTAGACAGTCCAGTAACAAAGATCCAATGGTATTTCTGTGCTACTTCTAGTAGTGTAACTTGCTCATTTACACCCCTAATTGGAGTGAGACGTTTAGTTCTTGATTGTGGTTGATAACTTTGAACGGTTTCTCCACCGTTTGCTCTTCACTTCCTGCCAATCATCCTTGTCATCAGAGTCGGTATTTATAGGGGGTAAAGATGCTTTACTAGTCCCAGTTCTAACACAAATGAGATGATCACTATTAGATGTGATATTTTTACCATTATCTTGATTATTCGTTTGTTTTTGCTTATTTACTTTTTTAGTCTGATAAGTAATGTTATTTTCGCTGCTGACGCCGCCGGAGTGTGAAGTTAGCTGTATGGTCGAACAATAGATGCGTTCCCGACTTTGATTGATCGTTTGTTTGTGCTATGCTCAAGATAACGGCAGTTTGTTCTTGTGGTGTCACCTTTATGTTCTGTGCTGGTGGAGGTTTGACAGTGATACGAGAGGTTGTCACGCTGTTTGTTGCTTTACCTGGTGGAAATTGTGGAATAGTCAAATTTTTCACTTTTTCATGACGGTTTTCTGTAAAATGAGCTCCTTTTCTTTTAATCCTTCAATAGTGGCATCTTTGCTTTTCAGAAGTTCGTTGAAAACTTCTTTATTAAAGGCAACAGCTGAAGATGCCGCATTTTCTTCGCTGACCTTCATTCAGATTTCTTTCAAGGGCAGTTTGATGAGAACAACAGTTAACATCGCTTTTACGTCCTGCAATCACTTGTAGGCCTTTCATCCTTTGTGCACAAGGGGGATGAAATGTCGCTTCATATTTTACACACGAAACTTGTGATTTATCGATGGTTTTTTTGCAGTATTTGCAATTTTTCACGACCGCGTCTACTTTTGCAACATCGATGGCCATAGTTGCCAGAGGTTCCATATTTATTACACAATATACTATTCGAACTAAATCGAAAAGTGATATATGTATACACCAAAATGAAAATTGCATTCTGGTACAAAAGTAAAATCATATTTGCTTGCTTATAGCATAATTCAATTACTTTAAAAAGGCCATTTTTAGCAAATTGTTTTTGCGTTCACATTATCTTTTGATCTTTGTTATACAATCTAATTATGATCATTAGGGTCATTAAGGCGCCGTTAACATCTTCCAACACGAAAAGTTATCTTTTATGATCTACTATCAGCCGATCATACCAAATAGCAATAATTTAATATAAGAGCTTTTATGCAAAGTTATTCTTTAAACATAAAGCAACATTGTTGTCGCAATCGTTTTCAGAATACCAAGACTCACTGCCTACTATGATTGCTAGTGCTTTTTAGTGACTGGTACTTCATCAGCTATCAAGGTCAATATTATTATAGTATTGGCACTTTAGTACGGAAAATTATGTTCATGTAAATTTCAACTAGAACCAAGTTCAACCGGGTCAAAGAGTAATAACACGATTTGTTAAGTTGTTAGATTACGTATAATTTATAATTTTATTTTTCAAATGCTACGGTTTTGATACGAATATCATAAAATTTCAAAATTAATAATTATAGGGTAACATTTTGGCGAAGAAAAAACATAGTAAAATGTAGGGGAAGCGAGGCAATACCGAAAACATCACTTCATTTGTACTTATTGTACAACATCAATCTCTAGATGGAATGGCCAAGCGACTACCACATGGTTAGATAATAAATACAGGGTCGGTGAAGTTTGCCTCCTGTAAACAAATTTCAAAAATAAATAAACCATAATTTTGCAGTGCACGCACACCGCAAATAAAATTTTGCACACCCACACAAGGAAAACTAGACCTGTTTTTTTTATACGGGGGGCAAACTTGACCGTTTCCCCTCGTCTGTTACAAAATTGAAAAATTTTGATGCCACTCGATTCAGCAAATTTCGCACAATTTTGCACACCTATTTTAAAATTTTGCACACTTTTCTGGGGAAAGTTATTAGGTGTTAAAAATTTGCATTTTCCCACCGTTTGTCAAAAAGTTGAAACATTTTGATGCAATTGTTCAGCTAAGTTTGCACAATTTTGAACACTTTTTTGCGAAAAGTTATGAGGTGTTAAAAATTTGCATTTTTCCCCGTTTGTCAAAAAGTTGAAAAATTTTGATGCAATTCTTCAACTAATTTTGCACAATTTTGCACACCTATTTTCAAATTTTGCACATTCTTCTGGGGAAAGTTATGAAGTGTTAAAAATTTGCAATGTACTCCCCATTTGTCAAAAAGTTGAAAAATTTTGATGCTGCTGGGTTCAGCCAATTTTGCACACATACGGGGGCGGGAAAATGCAATTTTTTAACACCTCATAACTTTCCCCTGAATAGGTGTGAAAAATTGTACGGGGTTATTGAACGAGGACTAGACAAGGCGATTTTTTTTACTTTCACTGTACTTTTATAAGAAAACTGAAATTGCCCGCTTATGTAATTTTCTCCCGAGAATGTTCAGCAAAAAAGAATTGAACATCAAATAAAAGTGCTAGGGGTCACTTTGATATTTTGTTAAATGGAACACCCTGTATATTACTACATTTTTCGACTCTCTAGAAAAATCTAAACACATTTTGTGTATAATATTCTATAACTATCTTTAGATGTTTACCAAATATTGACAGTTTAAAATCGGGTATTTTGACACTTTGACAGGCTCTAAAATCTAAACAGCACAAGATCAAAGAAAACGGTTTGCACATTCCATTCTTAAGTTTTCATAAACTATCGAATGGCAGTATCTTCGAATTTAACCTGCGGATAAAATTAACCAGAACTTTTAATCCTCCGGTTAAATTCAAAGTTACTATCATTCGATAGCTTATGAAAACCCAAGATAGGAATGTGCAAACCGTTTTCTCTGATCTCGTGCGGTTTAGATTTTAGAGCCTGTCAAAGTGTCAAAATGCCCGACTTTCAACTGTCAATATTTGGTAAACAGCTAAAGATAGGTATATGATATTATACACAAAATGTGTTTAGATTTTTCTAGAGAGTACAGAAATGTAGTAATATACAGGGTGTTCCATTTAAAAAATATATCAAAGTGACCCCTAGCACTTTTATTTGATGTTCAATTGTTTTTTGCTGAACATATCCGAATTCGCGGGAGAAAATTACATAAGTTTACATTAATTTGTTGTCTTTTTTATAACTTATCTTACTTAGGTTATTGTTTCTATTTATATACAAAGCTTTAATGTGTTTGAATCAAAATGTTTTTAGTTCATAAGTGGAATAAATTATCATATTTTTCAGATAGTCTACCTTTGGCTTTCTCTATGGTTTTGCAAATGTACGAAATGTTTTAAATAAATCAGTTTGCTTAAAAAGGCTAAGAGCAAGGAGAGCTAAATGTTGTTATTTATTTCAGAATTTATTACAAATACGCATTTAAATAGCATTATTAATGTAAAAAATGTGTAGGTGATTATCTGAAATTACTGCGTCGATCCTCTTTTCGGTCTGACAGTATTTGGACTAAGTCCTGATCATCCACAATGCCGAAGGGTTTTATACCCATCTTTGTGACATATTTTAGTAACATCCACTTACCTATCTGGATCGACACGGATCGGTCGGCACGAAAAAGAATATTCGGATGTTTTTGTTGGGCAAGAATATTCGGACGTTTTTGTTATTCATGTATGTGGCCCGCAAAATTAACCGGACAAAGAAAATTTTGTTCAAATTCAATCCTAATTACCTTTTTAGTATTGCATCAATTTTGATATCTTTGTGTCGGGTTTTAGGCGTTTTTATTGTTATCATTTTTTCATATCGCTCGTCCTCTTTAATGCATGTAAATTTACCGATACCGCGCGGGAAAAGGCGAGCGAGTCGCCGAACGATTTGCCAGACTGCAAACTTTCCATACGCACCGATCGCAGTTTGGAAAACCGTTGCTCGGAGTTCCCCAAATGCCGCGTGTGTGGCCCCGGCTTTAGGCAGGCATAGTTTGAATGAAATTCACCATAATTTTGCCTAATTCTTCTTCCTAGTTTGTCCCACATGTATTCTATGGGATTCAAGTCTTCACTTCTCGGGGGCCAGTTATGGTTATGAATTGCATATGATTCTTTAAATCTTGTGTTTTCTTTTAGAGTAGAGATATTGAGATGAATTTAAAAAAGGGCTGTTGAGAAAAGATGAGGCTTCTCGTACAAAAACACGTTATACAGTTGTCAAATTTTTTCTACAGGGTGTTTAACAATTTAGAGTAAAATGCAACTTGTTATTAACCCCTGTCAAAGAAAATTCTACTACGATAAGAAAACCCACCACACGTTTAATATTTGACCCCCGAAATGGGGCCAGAGTCTGTAAAGCCTGACCCCATCGACAGAAGGTCGCTTGAAATGCGCCTGCGGCTAACCCGCGGTTGCCAATTGGCATTGGAAGAAAAACAAAAACCAACGCGGCAGCTCTAGCGGCGCGTCTACCAACGCGTGGCTTATTCGCGTATTGCGAAATATTGGCAACGTGGGGCATGAATCGTCCGAGGGTTACCGCCGCGAGATAAAATATTGTGAGCGCATTGATGTTTCTAAGCCGTTTCACGTGCGCCCATAAGAATGAGCCTTCTTATCGTAGTAGAATTTTCTTTGCCCCTGTATAACAGCAAATCCATTAGAAATATTTGAAATTCCGATATGAAAAAATGATGACAATAAAAACGCCTAAAACCCGACAAAAAATTATCAAAATTTATGCAATACTGAAAAAATTGTTTAGGATTGAATCTGAACAAAATTTTCTTTGTCAGGTTGATTTTTCGGGTCAGTGCATTGCATCGACTCGATGACTCAGACCTATCTCTGATATAATTATTTGCATGCATAACAAAAACTTCTGATTATTATTTTCTTCTGATCATCTCGAGTCTTCTTCAGAAATAATTGAATTTGTCCGGGGTAGAAATTTTAGTTTTGTTGCGTCTATTCTAGCAAATATTATCTGTACATGAGAGCCAGACACTTTTTAACGTCTATGCTTTTCATGAATACCTGTTTTGTGCGATTTTGGAATACAGGTTGAATGAAGTGGAATAAACTGGAGGTAGTGTTCAGGAAAACTCAGAATATCACTAGCAGAACTAAATTTGTGTAAAAAGTTAATTATAAAAAAAGAATATCACTCCGAATATTTTAGTTCAAGTTCCAATGCTAATGTACCTGATGTCCTAAACAAAAGTGATATTGAAGCAAACAAAAATTTTTTTAATTAGAAATAATGTTTTATGTTTATTAAATTTGTTGTATTGAAAGATTCAAAATCATCTAGCAACAAAAATAGTTAGATATTCTAGTTCTATGATTAAAAAATATTATTTTGAAGTTTTTAAGTTCATTTTTAAGTTTTTGCCAGTGATAATGTTTGTTTGTATTTATTAGTTACTTGTTTGCGACTTATATTTATATTACTTGTTTATTTCTAATTATAGTTTTTGTTACCTTTGAAATTGTAGCGGTCCTAAAGAGTGAGTGTAATTTGTGTGTTTTTATTTATGGAATAGTAAATAAATATTTTCTTCTTTTGTTTTTTTTATGTTTGTGTATTTGATACCATTTAAACATTTTAAAATAATATTGTATTTTCTTTCGATATAACTTTTTTTAATTTTTTATTGGGTTTTATATCAGTGGAATAAGCGACAGATAAATTACTGGGTAGTGAAACAAGGAAAACGTAAGGGAGTTGTAACCGCCATTTTCTTCCTATTTTTCCAAAATGGTAAAGGCGTAAGTGCACAAAAAAGAGGCAAGTATATTTTTGGTAAATAGGATATTTTTTGAAAGGCGTAAACGACAAACATGGTAAATTTTTATGTCTTATAACTTATGTGTAATAATTTTTACTACAAACAATTACCTTAAGATATCGAACTGATTTAGACAAAAAACGCCCAAAAAGGATGAAAATATAAAGCTAAAACATGTTTTTTGCATCTAGTTCATGAACAGGTTCAAGCCGCTTATGCGCTTTTGTCAAAACACCATCGATATGTTCGGTCGGTAATATAAGTGTCAGAAGTCTTACTACTTTGGGTCCGAGAAGCAATGATTATTAGCTACCTATAAACTATGGAAATCCAATATTATTGTCATCGATAGAACCAACAACAACGAGAAGCACGCCATGATAATAATAAGAGCTAGACTCAGTCTTAAAGGTGCGTACAGACCTGACGCGACGCGCGCGCGACAGTCCAAAACTCCTAAGTGTGGAAGGGGCGCGCGCACGGCGCTAGCGCCGCTTGTCCGACGCGCGTCGCTACCCGTCTGCTGTCAGTTTTTCGACGGCAGTAGTAGTAGGAGCGTAGCAATCGCGCGAGAATCAGTAAAGAAGTGCAATAGAACTTAGTCGCGTGGTGCGCGCGTCTCTCTACATGGCTCACAGCAGGCGCGCGAGAAAACGCGTCGCGTCGCGTGCTTGTCGCGCGCGCGTCTCGTCAGGTCTGTACGCACCTGGTGCTAGGTGTGGACGGGACACGCGCGCGGCGTTAGCGCCGCCTGTCCGAGGCGCGTCACTACCAGTCTGCTGTCGGTTTTTCGACGTCAGATCAAAGAAAGAGCAAGGCGCAGTGTGGACGGGTACTAGTAGGCGCGTCGCAATCGCGCGAGAAATCAGTGAAGAAGTGCAATTAGAACTTATACGTGGCGCGCGCGTCTCTCTACATGGCTCACAGCAGGCGCGCGAGAAAACCTTGCTCGTCGCGTAAGCGTAGAAAGCGCGCGGCCGGCGCGTCGCGTGCGTGTCGCGCGCGCGGCTCGTCAGGTCTGTACGCACCTTTAGAAGGACAGTCCCTAGGAAACCATTGATTTGTATAGGAGTGGATAAGCAATAGCCGCCTGTCGCACTATTCAAAAGTGGCAACCTATGGGCGAAAAAACAGGTTTCTGCGCATGACAAAATCGACGCAAAATGGAAAATTATAAACAAAGAAGATACCGTTTTGTCATGCGCACTAAAACACTTGCCGTCTCAGCAGGCGTCGGTCAGGATCGAACTTGGCTTTTGTCTTTGACGTGTTTTCGTTTTGACAGAGCGGCGTTTTGAGTTAATAATTCGAGTTCGATTCAAGGCAAAATATCCGGGATTTCATATTTCAACTAAGTCTAATTATTATAAGTATTACTTATTTATACCTTATTGTTTGTTTCACTATGCTAACTGGGGCCCATTTCACAATCGGCAAGACTCCTCTACCGAATATTTGGTGAAATAATCACTTTCGAAGTCCGGGCCTGCCTATTTACCTTCACGGTGCAACAACTAGCTCCTACTAATTTTCTAATGCGCAAGTCCAAATAGAAATCTCTTTGTTTACATTTCGCGGTCGTAAATTTGCCATGTTTGGTCTATTTATTGCTTATCCACTCTTATACAAATCAATGTAGGAAACCCGTTCATCGTGTGAAATTGTCAGATGTACTGTATTGCAACTCGCTAAGAGATTGACCAAAATAATTTTTCTTTTACGTAACCTTTCGGAACTGTAACATCATATGTTTTCTTGACGTCCTATTATGGCTATTTCGACTCAACGATGCCTTATGGAGACAACAGCGCATAATATAGGGCAGAATATAAGATTCCAGAGTTACAGGAATTTCACCAAAATTCTGGATCGACGTGATAAAAAAGCTACTATGAATTCAACTTACCAAGATCCAGCAAATGCCGGTAACATAATATGGAAGATGCGCAAAATAATAAGAAGAGTAATGGATCAGCAGAAACATTATGCCTTCGACTTATCTAATAAGGGAACGAAAAAAAGGAAAATAGTTTGATTACATAATTTTGCTTTTATTAAAGACCAATGTAACCCACTTCTCTTTGTCCTTTTAGTTTCTTTGTTTCAAAGCTAACTGCATATTAATTCATGTCTTGTATGTTTTTAAGATGAACTTAATATACGATACATTTAATTTATACTATCGCGGATTGAATTTCAATCATGTACTGCCCAATGAATCACATCATGTAACGTGCTTGTATGTTGTGGATTAATAGATATGGTAAGTATTACGTTTTCAATTTAATATCAATGGGCAATATGAATTTAATGTTGAGACTAAATTAAAATATAGAGTTAGATCTCATAGCGATTTTAAGAACGTTGTCACTAGATCTTTTATCGATGAAGATTAAAAAAACGAAAGAAAAAAGTCTATATGCACAGTGCACTAAAATGAAAGAAAATGAAAATAAATATGTCAGTTTTAGCGGCAGATAAAAAGTAAAATAACTGGTAGGTTTTAAAAAACGCACGCAGTTAGTGACTTGGTAACATGATAACGGATAGAAAAGGAAGGTTAAAACGTTAGGAGGAATATGCAAAAGTTATTTCGTGACGAGCGGAATATAATAGGCCAGGAAACGGTACCCTAAATTCTATGAGAGAAAGTGTGCTAAAAAGTTATGGCCAGATCAGATCCTAATAGAACTACTGGAACTTCTCGATGATGTTTCAATACATGATTTATTTAACAGAACAAACAAAATCGGAATCTCTTCTGTTATTCCCAATAAATACCATGCTAAAAACTGCACTGACTATAGAAGTAGAGCACTATTTTGCGTATAATCCGTCGCAGATTATACAGAAAGACGGATTAAATAAAAATCCATCAATATTACCACAGTTAAAGGAATATGCTCATATCAGTTCTATTACCTCTCTCTCTGTCTGATTTTTGATCTTTCGAGATAAAAATATCAAAACAGACCACTAAAGGCAGATCCCCTTCTAACTCCAATTAAATAATAAACGATTTCCATAGGAGAAATTGATAGTAATTTTTGAGATAAAATTCAAAATTATGTCAAAATCGTTTAGATTTAAGTATATCTAGAATTTTTCGAGGAATTCAAAAATGTCTTGATATATAGGGTATTTTATTTAAAATAAGGCAGTTGATATTTGTCCACAAAATATGAACCCCTGTATATGTAAAAATACAATGTTTTACAAACAACTTTTGTGTCAAACTTTTTTGGTACACCCCGTAAATTCTGAGATAAAGTGTCAACCCATAATAAACGGGCCACCATCCAGGCGTTGAATAAAGTAGTTCTGTTAGATATCTTCAGATAAAAAAAATTTAGGTCACTGCACGAAATGGTTTGAAACAGATTTACCGTTACTTATTCATTACCAAAAGCTTTTGATAGATACTGACACACAAAACGTTGAACATAAGATGGAGCATCATCATGCATTTAACCTCAAATGTGAAATGATGATTGTGAAATTTTATTTTAAACATTGCAATTACCATTGAGTCTTTCTTCCAGAACGAATAGATTCATGAGGTTTTCCCTGATTTACCATAAACTTTTGTTGGTGTCGGGTTTAAATTACGGCGTACTGAATTTCGACATCCGATAAACGTAATCCTGAACAAAATAGAGTGACAAAAATGTAGTTTTGGATATGCTGCTTTTATTCTACTTGAATAATTATCATCAATATTATCTAATATTTGTTTCTCACATGAAGCAGCGTGAAGCTACTGTACCGCAATAAGAAAACTTCCTTTCAAATATTCGGAGTAGTTCAGGCTATTTGAAAAGCTTATGATATCTGAGCTATAACAGCTCGCACACAATTTAAAATCTCAGGAGACTTTATGTAAATAAGGCAAAATAGCTAGATTTCTTGCAGGTATCTATCTACCCTTTTTACACTTCCTAAAACTTCTTGTTGTTTTAGTGTCGTATTTGTCCTTATTATTATATTTAATGATAGAATCCATTAAATCCGCAGGCCTTGCTATCATCGGAAATAATGTCAACAATAAACGTTATGCTAATGACGCTGTCATCATAGTCGAAAACGTGAACGCTGTAATAATATTGTTCTTAAAAAGACGAAACTTATGGTTATTTCAAAGTCAAATAATATCAGAACAACTTCAAATATTTCCAATAATAGTCGAGACAAATCCAATAATAGTCAAGACCAATATTACAAGACAAATGAGATAAGAACACGCATTGAAACAGCAAGAAATGCATTTATGAAAATGAAATAGTATGTATATTGTCAAAATTGATACATTTTTAATATGTTATGGTCATGACAATCTTTGTTATTGAACGAATATTGCGCTGATGTTGCATTTTTATTGGTTATAAAGTTGTATCTAAGTGACAAATTTGTATCTTATTAGAGTTTAAGCATTCTGATCAGATGATGGAGGGAGGAGAGTGAACTTCACAAATGTATCCCCCAAGAGGATTATTTGATTGTAGTTACATACGATGATTTAGAATAGCTGTCAATAAGGGCAAAATAGCCCAGATCATTTCCAACCTATGTTAGAAGATGAAAACAGAAGAACACACTATCTTAAGTTTAATAAAATAGTAAGGTTATACCAATGAATCATTACGAATACATTCGCAGGTATTTAAAACATTAGCTTCAAATTATGCATAATACATCTCGACCCCCATGAGATAAAGTTGCACCTTTCTCCGATGTATAAGTAGTGATTCAATCAATGAATGAAACAAAAAAAATCGTAAAATGCCGCCTACTTGACTTTCCCTTATTTGGTAGATAATTCCGCGAATGAATGAGTAACAATATCGAGTCTACGTGTTTGACTCAGTCTCTTATCCACTCTAGACCAAGAGCATATGACCAAAAATAGTTGCAGGTATTATTAAAATAATAATTTCATATGATAATGATTTCAAATGAATAGATATCTACACCGTGGGCAAAATTAAATTGGAACCCTCTTTAATGCTTAATAACTTTTTTATTTTCAAAGGATTTTTTATAATTTTTGGATATGTTATAGCCTAAGGTATTAGGATTAAAAATAACTTTGCAAATACGATCTACTTCAGTGGCGTACTGAAAAGGGAATATTTTTCAAAACCAATGTATTTCAGGTCGTTGCAAAAATCGGCCAAATGAAATAAAGATGTAAAAATGGGCATAAATTAAAGTATAAATTTCAATTTTGTTTGTAGTGACCTGGTTTTTTAATGGTCAATATTCCGAACCGTTTCAAATCTTTTTTGCCCATTTTTACATCTATATTTCATTTGGCCGATTTTTGCAACGACCTGAAATACATTGGTTTGGAAAAATACCCCCCTTTTATGTACGCCAGTGAAGTAGAGCCTCTTTGCAAAGTTCTTTTTAATCCCAATTCCTTAGACCATAACATATCCAAAAATGATAAAAAAGCCTTTGAAAGTAAAACAGTTACCAAGCATTAAAGAAGGTTCCAATTTAATTTTGCCCAGAGTGTATGTTGGGGTTTGGAACTTTCCGCAAGATGCCCTCTAACGCAAAGTTTTTTCCGCAATACGGAAACAAAATTTTTGCACTCGACGCGCGTTTCGCTAACCATGTTAGCATCATCAGGAGATGATTAAAACTAGCTTAATCATCCCCTGATGATGCTAACATGGTTAGAGAAACGCGCGTCTAGTGTAAAAATTCTGTTTCGGTATTGTGGATAAAACTCTATTTTAGAGAATAGATATCTAGAAGAATAGTGAGATGACATTAAAATTTAGCAAAGAGGTGACATTTAAATAGCAAATTTGGACAACAAGCCAGGCATAAGCGCAGATATGAAGCTACTGATGCTGCAATTTTACACTTAAAATTAGTTGTCATATAAGCAAATATAAAAATTGAAAATATGGTACCTATCAATTTTTGCTTTAAAAGAATGTATGTGGGTGTCGAGTTTTTGGGAGCATATCTTAGACATACTAACGCATCAATTTGTGTGAAAACTATTAATCTGTGACGTTCGGATAAATGGTCAAAAAATTGAAGTTATAGTCAAATTTTTAGTGGGAAAATGTATTATTTTTCGTCAAACATCTAATAGTGATAAATGTTGTTCAAAAATGACACATCATAAACTTTAACAAGTTGACGTACAACATAAACTCAAATAAAACACCTAAAACATAATCTAATTAATATTATAGAGAATGATATTATATTATAGTAATTCGCAATGTATTTATTACTGTGTTGATGAAAGCTCTTGGTCTATATTTTAAGCAACATGAGTCAAGGTCAATATTACTACTAAGCCAATATACACATTTTAGAACTAAATTTGCAATGCTAAAAACGTATGCTTTCCGTATTAATTTAAAACATATATTTTGGTTTCGGTGACTCATTAGTTTCATCAAAAGCGAGGAAAGACCACAAATTGAAAATATTTAAATATTTTATTATAATTGATATTAAATTTAACATCATTTATGGAAACGAAATATTGTATTACGATCAATTTATTTTTATAACAGACTATTTTAGTAAGATCATCAATGGTAAGATTAAAATCTATAAAAATATATACGCAAGGCTATAAATTTATGAAAAAAGCACCAGAGATAATAAATATCAGTTCGTTAAACGAAATAAGTACTTATTTATTAAAATAAACCTTAGTTATTGTAATAGATTCGAAAGTCCCTGTATATTTATTTACCTTAATCCCTAATATTGTTCTACCTTGTTTAGTATTTTAACATAATCAATGTCATCTATTATTTGTCAACTTCTGTATGTGTATTTCTTGCTAATTAAAACCTTATATCAAAAGGTCTATAAGTTACTATAATTTAATTAGCAAGTATGGATAAATTCCTAAAGCCAGAGAGATTCGACACTGATTCAACCTCTTCCAAAGCGCAGGCAGAATGAACCCACTGGAAAACAACCTTTAATACTGTCGAGAAAATCGATGATCCGTAAAGTTTTGATAAATCATGTAAGTCATATCAACTATGAATATATCGCCGAAAGTTTGACATACTCAAATGCAATTAAAACTCTTCATACAATTTTTGTCAAGCCTAGAAATGAAATATTTGCTAGACACTGTCTCACTTCTAGAAAGCAACAACCTGGTGAAACGATAGATCAGCACATACAAATCCTGAAACAACTAAGTAAGGACTGCAATTTTTTAGCTGTCACGGCCGATGAAAACCGAAATGACTACATAAGAGGCTCCTCATTTATTAGTGGATTAATTTTCCTGCCATATCAGACAACGTCTACTCGAAAAGCACTCTTTAAAACTGCAAGACGCCGTAAACCAAGCTTTGTCCTTGGAGTGAGCACAAAAGCATTCAGACGCCTACACTATGTACCTTTAACAAGTAAACAAACCAGAGAAGAACATGAAGCTCACTTTACTGTTGCAACCACAAAAGTATATAGGTGTTATTTCTGTGGAGATAATAAAAGACACCTGCGCAATTTGTGTCCTGCGAGGAATGCGATGTACAGCGATTGTGGAGAACACGGACACTTTTCAAAGGTATGTCAAAGTAAAAGTAAATTAAAAGCATCCTCAGCTTCACTCATTCCATCTTCACATTCTCGCTCAGCTCCAGAAAGTTTAATGGCTTTACTGCTGATGTTTTAGTTGATACAGGAAGTTCAGAAACTTATATTTCTAAAAGCTTCTTATCATCTGTATCTATACCTGTGTTTCTAAGTACTGGATACATATCCATGGCCTCTACTGCCTTACAATCTCTTATATCAGGTCACTGTTTTGTCGATTTGGAACTAAACCATCATAAATATGCAAATCTTCAATTGATAGTTCTTTGAGACTTATATGCCGATGCTAAAATAGGACATGATATACTCAGACAACATTCTACTATAAAAGTACACTTCGCAGGCTCAAAACAACCTTTAATAATTGATTTACCTTCCAGCAGACTGCAGGCCAATTGCTACCAAGTCTCGAAGATCCTCAGACGAAGATGCAAAATTTATTTTAAGTGAAATTAAAACCCTTTCTTGAATGGAATTATACAAGAAAGTAACTCTCCATGGCGTGCACAAGTTTTGATAACGAAAAATGAAGACCATAAAAAGAACATGGTGGTCGACTACTCACAAACTATCAACAAATTCACGCATTTAGATACGTATCCTCTTCCAAATATTGAAGACGTAGTCCGTGCGGTGACTAAATTCGAGATTTTTAGTACCATAGATCTTCAAAGTGCATACCATCAAGTCCCTATACGTGAAGACGAAAAACTTTACACCGCTTTTGAAGCCGATGGTAACTTATACCAGTTTAAAAGAATACCTTTTGGGGTGACTAATGGGGTCGCTTGTTTTCAACGTGTGATTGATTATATCATAAAATAGGAATAAATATGCCTATTTGGATGACATAACCGTTTGTGGGCGGAATCAACATGAACACGACAAAAATCTTCAAACTTTCTTATCCATAGTAAAGAAATATACTCTTACTATTAACGAAACGAAGAGCTCGTATTTTGTGAAATCCATTAAGCTTCTTGGGTATCTAATTGAAGACAAAATATTAAAACCAGACCCTGACAGACTTGAACCTTTGCTAAACCTTCCACTTCCTACTGACACATCCTCATTAAGAGCGGTTGGTATGTCTGCTCATTATTCAAAATGGATCCCTTCTTTTTCTGAAAAAAATCACTGACTAGTATCCTGTAAAATATTCCCTTTGCCCGAACCCGTAATTGAAGACTTCGAGGGGCTTAAAAGTAATATTGCCAGATCTGCTGTTGCGTCCATTAAAGATAGTATTCCATTTGTTGTCCAAACTGATGCATCTGACCATTCTATTGCTGCTTCTTTAAGCCAGGATGTAGGCCTGTAGCGTTTTTCTCCAGAACATTAAGTCAAAGTGAAAGAGGCCATGCATCCGTTGAAAAAGAAGCATATGCTATAGTCAAATCCATCAAAAAGTGACGTCATTTTCAACTTATCACTGACCAAAAATCTGTTTCGTTTATGTTTAATGCAAGGCATAGCAGCAAAATAAAAAATGAAAAGATTCCTATATGGCGTTTGGAGCTTTCTTGTTATAGCTACGATATAACATATCGCCCTGGCAGTTACAACACTGTTGCTAACACTTTATCACGAGTTTGTGTAACCAGCAGAGAGAAAACACTGTACGATTTACATCAAGCAATATGCCATCCTGGGGGTCACGAGAATGATACATTGGATCCGATTTTAAAAATATGGCGTTTTTAGTAGAAGATGTGAGGTTAGTGACTGCATCTTGCTCAGTCTGTGCTGAACTCAAGCCAAAGTTTGTTAACTATAATGGAACTCTTATAAAGGCAACTTCTCCTTTTGAAAGAATAAGTCTAGATTTTTAAAGGCCCACTTCCCTGTTCGACACGAAACAGATATATTTTAACTATCATTGAGGAATTTTCTTGTTTTCCTTTTGCCTATCCTTGCCCCGATATATCGGCAAATACAGTAATACTGTGTTTAAATAATTTGTTTTCTATATTTGGGATGCCCAAATATGTCCATTCTGATCAAGGATCATCATTTATGTCCTATGAATTAAAATCATTTTTATACTCTAGAGGGATAGCCTCCAGTAGATCTACACCGTATAATCCTCAAGGAAATGGGCAAACTGAACGATTTAATGGTATAATTGGGCAAACTATTTCTCTTGCTTTGAAATCAAGAGATCTAAAAATACAACAATGGGAAGAAGTCTCAGAAGTCGCTCTTCATTCAATCCGTTCTCTATTGTGCACCGCTAAATCTACTCCTCATGAAATCCACAAATGGGACAGCTATTCCATCTTGGCTTACTACTCCGGGAAACAAGATCTTCATGAAAAAGAACGTTCGGAATTCCAAGCACGACCCTCTCGTTGAAGAAGTAAACTTGGTAGAGGCAAACCCCGAGTATGCCTTGGTTCGACAGTCAGATGGTAGAGAAGTAACCGTTTCCTTAAAGCACTTGGAGATAAAACTCTATTAGAAAATCGACCTGTAGAAACTTTAGTATCTAAAGCCTCAGATATTTCCGAGCTTCCATTATTTGAACATGCGGACCCTACTCCACTACCTCAATTACATTCGAATGAAGAACCGTCAAACTCCGAACTTTCATGCGACTCCAAGGTACTTATTGATTCTGTAGTCAACAATGATCATGAGAGTCCGTATCCAAAGCTTAAAGAAGAAAAGGCAGATAAAATAAATCCTAGTAGATTAAGAAGACCCCCAGAAGACCCCCAGGTTCTTAGAAGATTACGTTCAAAAATGAAACTGGAGAGAATGTAATAGATTCGAAAGTCCCCGTATATTTATTTTACCTTACTCCCTTATATTGTTCTACCTTGTTTAGTATTTTAACATAGTCAATGTCATAAATTGTTTGTCAACTTTTGTATGTATATTGCTTGCTAATTAAAGCCTTATATCAAAAAGTTCTATAAGTTACTACAATCTGCCTTAAGGTTATTTCCATTTTCATATTGTATTTTATAAAATGGTATTTTGTAAAATTATAATAAATTAAACTATTTGAAATAGCTCTGTTTCAGATAACATCCTATCTTATTGTGGCTGATTCATTGTTTGGTTCAAACTTTCTCTTGCAGCTTGTTGGTTGATCTTATTGCCTATTAAGCCAGCAACCTAAGAATATCCCAACTTTGGGCATTGGCACTAGTAAATTTTATATTTTTAGATCCGATAGAGCCAAAAAATTAGATTAATCAATCAATCAATATACAGCTTGATCGTAAACTATTGGCGAAAGTAGCAATATATCACCAAATAAAAGCTGAGATCTTGCTAAAACCTGCGAACTTAATCTGTGAATGTTGTGATAAATATTGCAAATTTCCACAACTATTTAATTTTAATAGGTATAAGTAAGGTGTAATATATAAAATCTTTCTAAATAATGGTCCAAAATTATAATAAAATTTGTATTGCATTCAGAATCATCCAGCTATATATAGTCATGGGCCGATATATGTAGGTATTTAGTTTGGGATAGCCTCATAAAACGTATATAAAAGCTTTTATTTTCTAGGTAATTTCCTTCCTAAAAAATACTAATGGATGCTCGTTACAAAAACACAAGTTTCTTAAATATATTTATATATACAATTACTCTAGTGCCTGTCTATATATTTACATAGGTGCAAAATACAATAGCTCCGAGACCAGCAAAATTCTGCTATAACATACCGTTCCTAATAGATCATTGTATTCATCTTCATAGGATCCACGGAACTAAATTCGAAAAAAAAATAATTAAAATTTATTTAGAATACATATACAGTGTGTTCACGACTTAAGTTCCAAAGAGGAAAAACTTTTTAATTACCGACTTTACGCAAAAAAGTATCCTCTATAAAAAGTTCCGCTTCTTGGGAAGCCTTTAAAACAAAAAAATAGTTTAAGTTCTGAAAACAAAATATTTTAAAAATATGATTTGAAAAAAATTATTTTACGCAAAAACTTATTCATTATAAACAGTTCTGCTTCTTGAGAAATCTCGAAAATTGTAACTTAATTTAAAGTTTCGTTGGGGAGTGTATCAAAAATATAAATTTTAAAACTTGCAAAAGGATATTTTTATTACACTTTTGATTTCACTCAAAAAGTCGTTCTACCATGTAAAAAAGTGCTGCTTCTTGAGAAAGCGCGGAAATATTTAAAAAGATATGGGTACTTGTTAAGTTTTAATTTCAAATATCTTGTACTTTTACAGGCCTCAAAATTTATATTTTTATTTAAAACTTAAATTAAAAACAAAAGTTTTAAAAACTAATACGTTTTTGCCTAGAATCATAAGTAAAACAAAATCTTTGCAAGATTAAACTTTTATATTTTTGAGACACCACGTAAACAAAACTTTAGTTAAGTTTTAGTTTTTGAGGTTACTCAAGAAGCAGAACCTTCTATAAAGATTAAGTTTTTTATGTAAATCGATATTAAATAATTGTTTCCTCTTTGCAACACAAGCCATGGCCAAACTTCATATTAGTAAATCTTTAAATATATATTCTAATCGAACAATATTTTGACACATTGCTCTCACCAGTATTTTGCTATCTACAAGCTAGCAACAAACTAGAATAAGAATAATCAGTGAATCTCAATTTTCTTGGAAATCACCTCGGAAATCATCTACCTCGGTCTAACTTTTTTACATGATATGCACTAGTTTAGGTTACTTTAGAAGGGTTACTTAAATGTTTTAAACGAATAAAAAATAAACTATATCGCTCTAGAACCATTCACATATAAATTTTCCTATAATAATATAAATGAGGAGGCATATTTAAAGTAAATCCTATCTTATAAAATAATATAAGTAAGTACAATTTTAATCATAATCTAATTATTGTATTCACGTTTATTTTGTAGAAAATTTTTGAATTTTCAAAAAATGAATTGTTTCTAGCCTACTGAAAGATATGACAAACGACAAACTGCTTGATTAAAATTTATTACGTCGATGACAGGTCTGTTCAGTTGCGCCCCCCCCCCCCCCCCCCCCAGTTCGTAATTTTATATTATACCTAGCACACACCTCGCCGAAGCTAGCACATCAATATAAACCCAACCACGTTTCTGCTGGTTGGTTCCGACCAGTTCGGACCGGAGCGATATAACTCCAAAATATTTTTGGGAACCTACTGGCACCTATTTAAGAATCCAAAAGACTCCTTGGAGATAATCGGCTGAAATTCGAATTGGAGGGGTTTTCCACAACTCGAAGTTCGAATCTGACCTCGGCGGGAATCTACCGCAAAATAGTTCGGCGGACGAGGTCGAAAAATTATTGACGAGACCAAAAAATTATTCACCCCACGGGCGAGACTTAAAACGGAATTTGTGCAATTTTCGATCCGCGGCTTCTACTTTCCAAAACGGGTGCGCAAACTGAAAAATCGCAGTTTTCGACCCCTAAATAATAATTCGCAGAAAAACGCTTCCGAAGGTATTTTTATATTTAGATATCCGGCCTTTGCCGGTTTTTCTAGGTAAATTCCGAGCTAGCGAATTCATATTCGGTACAGGCACTAGAGAAACCGGCCGGAACCTCCCCAAAAAATGTAAAGTATCTAAGTCTCCAAGGGGCTGTTAAATACAGACTTTTGCTATCGTTATGCCGGGAGGGCTGAAATTTGGGTTATGGTGCGTTAGAGACGGTCCTGAGTTCGAATCCGACCTCGTCAGCAACTTATTACCACTTATTGGTTCTGATATCGGAATTTCAAAATATCCATATTTCCCATTTGTCCCCTAAAATATAGCCCCTGAGTGGAACCTAAATCGGTAAAACCAATTCAAAACATAGGTTCCCGCGCAGTTTGTAACCGGTAGGTTCCGGTGGTAAATATACGAATATCAGCAAACGAAAAAAAAACGTATTTTTATATGGACCTTTCCTTCATTTTGACCAATAGGAGCCGTAATCTACCGGCTTTTTTCCAGATCGACTTCAAATTTTGGATTTTGATAGAAAACACGAATACAAACCAAAAATGTTATTTAATTAAAAAAAACAGTATTCCTAGTTTTCGAGATATCGGCCCCCTAGCGAGAAAAATCGTAACTCGAAAACTACGAGGGATATGGCAAAAATACTTGCTACCAAAAATATGAATTTTGATGGCGTCTAACCTATACTTTGGTCGTCGTAATTAAAAAAGAAAAATAGCGTTTTCTTCAAAAAAGGTGTTTTTCGAAAATAATGAATAATTTGGAATAAAAATGTTGTATGCAAATTTCCGTCCGACGCTAAATAGCGGATAAATTCTGAAAAAGAAGCAATTTTTAAAAAATACTTTTTTATCACCCTGTATGTGCTTTCAAACTCTTATTTTTACGGTGTTATGATGTAAATGTATCCCTTTAACCAAACAACAATCTTCAAGCAAATATACTAGTTCTCAAAATAGTTGTGCTAGCCTGTGCTAGATCTAAGCTTGCTGTTCCAGCAATTTGACGGGAAAATATTAGCTGAAAAGCGGCCAGAAAACGTTCACCCCATCCCCTATATATTCAACTCTAGGGGTGTGCTAGCTCTCAAAATAGTTGTGCTACCCTGTGCTAGGTCGAAGCTTGCGGTGCTAGCAATTTGACGGAAAAATGAGGTGGTCAGCGTTAAGTTGAACCCCTCCTCCCCCCTTAGTTTATTTTATATTGATGTGTTTATCAATAATTTTACAGTTTTAGTGAATTCCGAAAAATAAAATCAATCATTTTTTTTTCGTGGAAATTTAGAATGAATATAACTCATTTGAGTTTTTATTTACCATATCATAATCAAATAGGTTTTCCATGTAAAAAAAAATCAATTTTCATTCGTTTCCAATAAGTCTAATCAGGAAAATTCCATAATCATGAATTTTGCATACTCGCACTAGAAGCAAATGCACCATTATATTACTTTCTTGTTATGAAGCACATGTTAAAAATTGCGAGACCTATAATGAGTCAGGCGATTACTCTCTGCACCACAATTAGTGTTTCATATTCAAAAGGCATGTTGATGACATGCTCGTTATTTAAATTGAAAAATATACTAACTGGCTATTACTTAAATTTTAAATACTAAAAATATAGGGCAAATTTTTTAAGTAATTACTATCCCACATTTGGGTAATGCATTTAAAGTATTTAATGAAATTTGGAACCAACACTTGATGGGCTTGATTCTTAGTGATTTTACTTTTTGGATCCATCCTCAGGGTATCAACTTTTTATTCTCAATACAAGCCCTAACATTCAAAAACTACCTATACTACCAAGAAAAACTGATAAAAATACAACAATGGATGAAAATGTGACACTTGCTTCCTTCGCACGGGCATGTTGTTGTTTAATCTGTCTAATCCACTTGGAAATCAATTTACGTTAATTCGGTGAATCCACCCAACTGACAGTGTCACCATAACCAATTCATCCTCATCCTACTGAAACTACACTTTCTTGATCCCCGATATGGCTTTGAACGTGTGGAAATTGTTTAATTGAAAGGTTTTTATTAATGTTCCTATTTAAGGTTCTCAAAAAATGGTCAACTGGCTAAAAATATTATAGTAGACCACAATTACATACAAATTCACAAAGAGTCAAGCATCTTTGGTAGAATGTTTGAGACCCACGTGCAGAATTACCGATTTTTGTGTAGAAGATATTTTCACCCCAGAAGCCAGTTATTTAGCAATTACTTTTAGATACGCACATACTACGGGTCTTTACGGTCAAAGTCAATAGATCTTGTGCATTTCAATAAACTGGGCTAGTATCATTTACATCTTAATGGGGTTTTAGTTTTCGAGTCCATGTGACCAGAAAGCGGTTCTATTCATATATTGTTATCGTAATAGGCAAAAGGGCAATCAACATTTTCATTTGAACTTATTAATTAGCTTCGCAGGTCGAAAAGAGATAAAAATCACAAGCTCTATTTACTTGCATAGCAACCATCAACAGGTAGAACTAAGTACCTGATGCCCGATTAACTGCCACAAAAATTAATAATAAACCAACCAATGAAGTAATTTTTCCTTTAAAATTCATGGGTTTTACGTAGAATTTCAAATTTATTCCATCTTCTCCAAAATAATTTAAGAAGAGTTATCATTTCATGGATAATTCATCTAATATCTTATGAAAAAATTCTAAACAATTGTTCAGACATCGCATTGAAACCCTTTGAAAATAATCACCTTACATTATAACAAAAAAAGCATTATTTTAGGATATACAAGACTTGTTCCTCTGTTAAATCACTGATATTATGGCAAATAAATTACAGTTGCATATACATATGTTGATTTACGTAAATTGTATAGTAAGAATCACAATTATGTGATGATCCAACGTTAACTGTAGTTTTCTAGCTATAATTGACAACACATTTAATTCTCTGAATTTTTATACAAAGAATGAGTATTTTAGTCACGCCACGGAATATAATTCTATAATTATGTCAAATGAACGTTTGATTCGTAAAGCATGCAATGTAATGGGATTAATTTGGTGGAAACGTATAGCTAATTACTATTGAACGAAGTCAAAGCAAATTAGCTTTTACTCTATATTTCAACTATATGAAGGGGCACCTTAACTCAGTCCACACTAAGAGTAACGAGGTACGATATTATATAAACTATGATTCATAGAGCTATGGAAATAATGGCATCGCAGACGCGGCCAGGAGAAATTCCTGGAAAATATATTTAATTTTCTAGGATAGCTGGAAGATGACGCCACTACTAGTGAAAATAAATGAACAAAGAGTATGGAGAATATAACAATTTCATCACTTGATCATTTAAATATTAAACTGACGAAGAATTAGTTGAGCTTTCCACTGATTTTCTCAAATGGATTATTTTGGGGATTTATTTCCCAAAGCACCACATAACATAATTTCCATAATATCGTACCAGGTCACCCTTAGTATATGGGTTGAAGAAATCATTACTAAATTTGCAAAATTACTATTTTAATTTTGCGTACAATAAAAAGGAACAAAAAATATATAAAAGATCAGACACATAAATAAAAAAAAAATGAGTGAGTACGCCAGCTGGTACTCGGACACTGATGTGTAAACATATCCTATATCGACATCATCGACATGAAAATCTAATGCCACTTCATGATACAAAGAATACGTATCATGATGCCACCTTAAGCTGCATGACGCCTAAATAAAGGCAACCACTTATTTGAAACTGGTTGCCTATATTCTGGCGTTAGAAAGAACCTAATCACTGCGCATTGTTATGATGTCACACAACAGTTACAACTAAAAGTAAAAAATATATATCTTCAACTTCATTATAGAAGAGAACACAAATGTTTATATGAATGAATATGAATCAGAAACAATCTGTCTGAGTATACGTTCAACTGAAACAACATTTGGGTAGGTACCCCGACAAGAAATCAAATGATATATAGAATATAAGTTACGGAGAAATTAGTCCAACACATGATTTATTAAAATTGCAAATATTGTTTGATTTTTGCCTTAGAAAAGATTTTTTATTATTTTAATCATATTCTGCATATTCAATGGTGTTAAGAATGTCGCGTTTATTGGAGATACTGGTTAAATTATTTAGTCTGTCATTTGGCATGGCTGCCATTTTTGATTAAATTCAATTTTCTACAAGATATTCCTCCTTCTACAAATTTTATTTATTTATTTACTTAATTTCTGAATAGCTAGGGTTTGTGTAATTTTAGTTTAGTTCTTAGGGTACCCTATTATCGTCCGTTCAAAATACCCGTATATTGTTAAGATTCACAAGTTATACTGATGATTTTAAACATCTGATTAGGCATCCTAATTGTTGGTCTTTCTTAAAAAGAGCTTGCTTGCCAACATTTTAAAACAAATCTGTTTTATAAAATAACACAATTATACGAGACAGGCGAAAAGTTTGCAATACTAGACTATATTCTCCGAATATTCGTTTCTGTGTATCGAATAGGCCAAACAACGATTGACACACATGTAGTAAAACTTATTTGCGTCAATATATGATAAGTATATTTAACAATTATCGCATGAATGGTTTTGTGGCTGAAGCTGAATAAATCAAATGAAACTGATTTCGCATTAAGGATAATTATATTTTCGTAATAAATTATTAATGTTTATGTTTATGCTGGTATAAGGGAGAGTTGTGGAATGGAGCGTAGTGGGTAATCATGCGCACCAAGATATTTCAAATTTCCCGGGTTATCCGCAGCGCTCACCTACTGCTGCATTCTCCTAGGCGATAGCTAAATTGTTTGCGCGGCCAGTGGCGACGTTAGTTTACAATCGACCGCCCTGAGTTCAAGTTATCAACTTTTCAAATGATTTTTGTAAATTTTCGGCAACAGAAAATAAATAATTTGTGGAGCCAAAGGCAATCAATTCCAGGGTGAGAATGAATCCTCCACAACAATATAGAACATATTTACAACAGAAAATAAGACGGTAAGTCTACAATTTTTATACAATCGTTTGAAAGGAGATATCTGATTAAACTGTCGTATTTTCTGAATATTTTGACACATTTGTATGATAAATAAATAAATGGTTTTTGTCATATCACTAATTTATAAAAAATAAACACAGGGGGTAATCATGCACACGTATGCGCACGATTCCCCACCACGGAATTAGATGGTAAGTAGCAATGGTGAGTTTTATTATTATTTCCAGCTGCCTAGATACTACACACGCAAGACTACCATCTTGTCTTACACCCCTGAAACTTTGCAAAATGCTCTGGATACTATAAGAAATAAAGGAAAAAAACATAGGGACGTAAGAAGATCTTTTATAATACCAGAATCTACCCTCAGAAAGAAGCTGTCAGAAAATGATCTGAAGCCACTCCGATTGGGGCCGTAAGACTGTGTTCTCAAACGAAGTTGAGTGTGAGTTAAAAGAATAAGTTTTGCTACTTTCAAAATTATTTTTTGGTTTGACACCTGATGGGCTAAGAAGAAGAAGGCTAGTATTTCGGTATGCAGAGCAACTTAATATCGTTCATAACTTTAATCAAGAAAAGGGAGTAACTGGAAAAGCATGGCTCTATGAGTTTTCAACAAGATTTCCTGAGATAACAATAAGACAACCTGAGGGTACGAGTTTAAATCGTATTTCGTCCTTTAATAAAGAAGTTGTAAAATTATTTTACTCTAATCTGGAAATTGTTATGCAGAAGTTTAAATTTGAACCAAACAGAACATTCAACAGCGATGAAACAGGTATTACAACTGTTCAAGTCAAATGTCCAAAGGTTTATGACGCAAAGGGGGCAAAAAAGTGGGTTCCGCTATATCCGCTGAAAGAGGAAGAACTATCTGGCGTTTTCTGTATGAGAGCTTCAGGAAATTACATTCCCCCGATATATCCCAAAAAAAATACCAACGGCTCTTCAAAAAACGGACCCTTTGCTGTAAATGTTCCAAATATGGCTGGATTAACTCTGAATTATTTGTTGAGTGGTTGTCTCATTTTGCGAAATATGCAAAGCTTACTGCATCTGACTACATCCTTTTGGTTGGAGATAACCACTCAAGCCATACTTTTCGGCTTATAACTTTTGCAAGGAGAACTATATTTGATGTCTCTTCCATCTCACACCTCAGACCATCTTCAGCCATTAGATTTCACATTTTTTAGTCCACTTAAGAACTCCCTCTATAGAGGGAGAATAACAGAATATGACATCGCTGAATTATTAAATAAATCATTTATGAAGGTTGCCACCATGGAGAAAGCCGCATCAGGGTTTCGTACTTCAGCCATTAGATCCAGATAAATTTATTGAGGATAATTTGCGGGTAGGTACTGTTTCATGATACCGATGGAACACAGATCTACCTCAGGGATGCGATCCTGCCTACGCGAGCCTTGATCTCTCTTCCACCCCTTTGGAGAGAAATCATGTCCTAACCCCTTATCCCCCCTTTTAACCTCTACTTTCCCTCCCAGATCCTATCCCCGTGAGGTAAGCAAGGGGAAACTACCTCACGTATTTTTCCCATGAATATCACATGCTGTATGTTATACCAGAGTTTAGCCTCGGATACTGTGTCCACTTGACAATCGGCGCCGCTCCGTGTCCGGGCCGGACGGTGTGAAATATGCGACTGGGCATGCGGATGCGAGTTCCTGGGCACCGCATGGGAAATCTGCGACCAGGAAAATGAACTTCCATCAAGATAAACACCGATTCGCCACATGGAATACACAAGGCCTGAATAAAACTGGCAAAACATTGCTTCTAGAAAAAGAACTGCTGAAGCATGAAATAGAGATCTGTGGAATTACAGAAACCCATTGGCATGGAAAAGAATATTACAGAGCATCCAACTATTCCGTGTTCTTCTCCGGAAATCAAGACAAAAGTTCGGAAGGTGTCGCATTTTTCGTCTCGGGGAGAATTTCCGGGGCTGTCGACGCTTACCAATGCATAAATGAAATAATTATGACCCTAACTTTAAACGTTGGCTGAGAATCAGTCAACGCTTTAAACTCAAGTCCTGTGAGAGTCAACCTGGTCCTGGCCTATGCCCCCACTTCTGGTGCGAATGACGATGAGATTGACAACTTCTATAACGTCTTAGAAATAACTTTATCTAACTTCTCATCTAAGGAGATAAGCATCATTATGGGTGATTTTAACGCCAAAATTGGAAACACGAAAGATGATGATCATCTACGATCAGTGATAGGTAAATATGGACTTGGCCAGCGTAACGAGAGAGGAGAACGTCTCCTACAGTTCTGTATAGATAATAGTATCACTATTGCAAATACGATGTTCCAACAACATGCAAGAAGGCTATTTACCTGACGCTCACCTGATGGGCAATATAAAAATCAAATAGATTTCATATTAATCCCTTCACGCTGGAAATCATCAATAGCAAACACGAAAACGCTGCCCTCATCTGGCATTGGTAGCGATCATCAATTACTTATGTCCAGTTTCAAAATAAAACTAAAAGTATGTTTTAAAAAGATAACACCTAGAATCACCCTACCAACTGATATCGATAAATTTAACTCGTTAGTCACCCAAAAAATAAATAGAATTAAGTCTAACTCAGATACATGTATCACAAATCAGCTATGGGAAAACGTGAAAATAGCGATATTAGAGACTACAATGACTAACGAAAATCGAGGCTCCGAGGTCCTTAGAAGGCAACCCTGGATAGGAAATGGTACTCTAGCTCTGTGTGAGAGAAGGAGGAAACTTAAAGAAAAAGGCCTAGACGACGCTGAGAAAAGGGAACAATATAGAGTCCTATCGAGGGATATACAGAGACGTTGCCGGGAAGACAAGAATTCGTATTACCAAGATATATGTAAAGACATTGAAAAACATCATAATAATAATCGAACCAAAGACCTGTTTGGAAAAACTAAAATAATCACTCGTAACTTTAAACCTAGGGCTTGGTCCATTAAAGATAAGAATGGCACCCTAATAACTAATATAAATGATGTGCTCGACGTCTGGAAAGACTATTGTACATCACTCTATGATGATGATTACGAATCCCTTGAACAAACAAGCCCGGAAAATGAACCGAATATCCTATTGAGTGAAGTAGGCGCAGCAATCAGAGCACTTAAGAAAGGAAAGGCCACCGGAATAGATTCGATCCCTGCGGAGGTCTGGAAGGCCCTTGACGAGATGAACATTAAATTCCTTCATCTGTTGTGCCAGCTAATTTGAAACAGCGGAGTGTGGCCAGACGAATGGTCTGTATCCTCTATAATACCTATTCATAAGAAGGGATCAACGATGGACTGTAACAATTATCGTCTTATTTCCCTGATCTCACATGCGAGCAAAATAATGCTGTATATTCTTCGATCTCGCTTGTTCCACTTCCTCGATCACCAAATAGCACCTGAACAGGCAGGATTTGTCAAAGGGCGAGGTACACGAGAACAAATACTAAATATCCGAATACTTATGGAGAAGGCCAGGGAGTACTATGCACCCATGTATATGTGTTTTGTCGACTACGAAAAAGCGTTCGACAATGTAAAATGGTCAAAGTTGTGGGAGATCTTGTGCGTTGTGGGAGTACCTACTCATCTGGTAAATCTCATAAAAAAGTTATATGAACAAAGTAGAGCGATCGTCAAAATTGACAATCGTATTTCCAGAACAGCAGATATCAAAAAGGGAGTTAGACAAGGGTGTATTTCATCACCTCTCTTGTTTAATATATATATACGGAATGTTTGATGAAGGAGATACTTGAGGAGTGGGAAGGAGGCTTTGCCATGAATGGGAAAAAATATCAAATCTTAGATATGCTGACGACACTCTGCTGATCGCTAACTCAGCAGAAGAACTAACAGAATTGATACAACGACTCGAGAGAACATCAAAAGAGTATGGTCTAAAAATCAACTATGACAAATCTAAAGTATTGATAGTTGATAGATCGGATAAGACAGCAAAAAGACCACATCACATTGCCAACTGTGAAGTGGTAGATCAGTTTATTTATCTGGGTGCCCTTATCCACCCCTCCGGCAGCTGCGAGATGGAGATCCGCCGTCGAATTCAACTTGGTCGAACAGCAATGAGTCAATTACATAAAATATGGAAAGATCGACATACATCCATCAATACCAAAAAATCACTAGTCCATGCCCTGGTGTTCTCTATTTTCTGGTACGCTTCCGAGACATGGATTATAAAGGCCGCCGACAGGCGCCGGATCGACGCCTTTGAAATGTGGGTATGGAAGAATGCTACGAATACCGTGGACGGCACATCGGACCAATGTGTCAGTGCTGAACGAGATTGGACCATCAAACCGTCTCAGTAGCTTGACATCAGCGCGAATACTGAACTTCTTCGGACATATAACTCGTCACGACAACATCGAAAGACTGATTATCCAGGGCAAACCCCTTGGCAAGAGGAGACGCGGACGCTCCCCATCTAGATGGACAGACATTGTATCAAAAGTAACCGAGCGTCCACTAATGGAAGCCATTAGAACGGCTACTGACCGTGGAAGATGGCGAGAGACTGTGAGAAGAGTTCTGAGAAATAATACCTCACATTAACGTGTGATCACTTCACGTCGTTCTCGACGTTAGACTAAGAAGAAGAAGAGAATTTTGCGCCCTCTAATCAAGCAACTAATTTTACCATAGAAGATTCTGACGAACATGGTCCTAACTTACCCGATGCAGCCGATGCTGGAACAAAGGCTAACGTGTCATTGCCCGATACTGGGCCACATTCTTTGCTTGATTACGATAATCCTCAGCTAAGTATATCAAAAGAAAACTCTTTTCTTGCCATGGCTCCTATACCAACAAAATAAGTTACCAAAGCAGTTAGAAGGAATAGCCAGAAGAAACAATGTTCGAAAATCCTCACAAGCACACCTGTTAAGGAATAATTAGAAATAGGTCAAGAAAAAACAAGATTAAGGAAAGGAAACCTAAAGAAGAAGGAAAAAGAAAAAGCACTTAAAAAAACTACAAGAAGATGTTTTGAGGAAGAAACAGAAAAAAACTTAACGGCAAACAAAAAAGGCAGAGAGAGCCACCTGAGACATCTGATGACGATTCATTGGATTTATGTGACGATGACGAGTTAGACGATATTGACGTAAACTTCATACCACCATCTCCAAAAATACCCTCCAAACCTAACGACTTATGTTGTATATGTGGAGAAATTGGCATGAATGGGGAATTATGGTACCGCTGTGTTTTATGTTCTTCTTGGAACCAGGCCGCGCCGACTGCACAGATGCAGACACTCCAAAAAATTATAAATGCGACTTTTGCTTACATTAATCTTAAGTATACTTTAGTTATAACTAGTTTTAACGTTAATGTTAATGAATAAATATTTTTTCATAACAAAGATTTATTGCGCACCATTACCTAACCCGTGCGCATCATTGCCCGCCGGGGTAGGTAACTGTGCGCAAATGCAATTTTTTAAATTTTTACTTGCCATGCCTGAATAACAACATTTTCTCTAAATATTATTATGCATATTATATGTAAAATAGGTGGTGTATCTCATAGTCTTGTTGACATTAGTTTATCTATCATAGTCTCACCACAAATTAAATTTCCGCTGAAGTGCACCATTCCCCAACTCTCCCTTACTGCTGAACATAGATCAGACTTAATAAAACAGGATTCGTAGGTATACTGGCATAAAATACTTTTGTTATTTATTCCAAGTATGATAAACATTAACAAAAAATCGGAGACAATTTATGTAATTTTATACGAAAATAATTCAGCTATTTTCAGTTTTTTCAATATTTATTTTAAATTTTGCATACTGGTAATAAAATTGATGAACGAGTTACCACAAGGAATTTTGTTTGAAACTGAGGAAGACAAATTTATATGGTAACCACTTTATGAGAAAAATAATGTGTGCTGCAAAAAAGCCCATGTAAATTTATTTTATATTAATTAAAATATCCTCTATTTATTATTAATTCCTAAAGTTTAGATCACATCAGGATAGAACTATATACGAATTTCGTAAATCAATACTAACAAGTCATATATTTAAACTACTTCCAATTGTTAGGAACAAAATTTGATTTATCATAAAAATCTATTTGTGATATTAACGATTTAATATAAAGTGAGACTTACAATGATAAGTTTGAAAGATTGGTCTAATTTATTTAATTTATTTTTAATTTCTTATAATAAACCACCACATCCTGAGAACTTATAGTAAAATTTTAACCTTGTCCAAAATCATAAGATTCGAACTATTTTAAAATGGAATTACGAGCAAAAACATCTGCCTTCTTTCTAAGGCTGTGTATCTTCAAAAGTGATTCATATATCTAGACAAATGTCTCATTTGTCATTAATTTTATAGTGCGCTTTATTTCAATTAACATTAATAGGATAATTACGTTTTTGCGCTGGTAATATTGTCTCTGATCTTTTAATTGTTGTCACTGGTTTAATGTTCCCCAGATGCTATTGTTCCAAGAATGTTGTCCTTTGAGAATTGCAGAGCCATAACCGTAGATATTCTGTGTGAATGCTAAGTGTAGTAAATTGGCTCTTAAAAATGATAAATGTGTCTTTATTGTAAGAATGTATTTCAATTTGATTAAACACGCAAGCGGATACGGATCCATGTAATGTACTTTATGTGTGAACTTACAAATATTAAATGGCTTTTGATTCTTAAATATTATTAAACTCAATTTTATTTGATCTTACCCGGTTTTTCGATTGTTGACCCTATTGTACTGGTTTAAGTATTTTAAAGAAATATTTTTTTTACATATTGGCAAAATCAAGTAACATGTTAATAGATAAAACATTTGTACGATGAATAAAAAATAACTAGTTCAGGCCTTAAGAAGTCATTCTAAAACAATTTTTTTTAATATAATTTTAACCATGTATAATTTTAAAGTAAAAAATTGAAATTTACGCAATTTAATTCTTAGATTGTAATATAGATTTTCATAGAACAAGAAAATAGTTACGAATATTTTTCTGAAATTCAAATGTTTACTTATATAAGTTATGAACCTTGCCATTGTTCGTAGAATTATTGTTGCCAAATGATTGACAGCGACGCATTCTTCTTTTCTATCTTCTGGTAACCTGTGACCTGTTGCCTTGCTGGATTGATTTGGGGGTTCGTTATTTGGGCACGAAATCTTTTTGGACATCTTACGTTCTGATCTTATCGGCTGGCTTGTTAAAGTAAGCCGAAATATTGGGGCTTGAAATTCTTATTTTATTTAATGTCTTTAAAAGAATTGCTAGGCCAGAAGAGGAGATTTTGACTTTCAGGAATTGCACAATTTTTTGGAGAAAAGGGGCTTCCAAAATTTATAATCAGATTGGTAACATTAGTTTTAGTTTAAGTAATATGAGTAATCATCTTTACGAAGAGCTTTTTCGGACCATCAAATCTATGATGTCGACCTATTCTACTATGATTAAATTTTATATAAACGACTTGTTGTACTTACTACATAATAAATCGGATTTATGCCATAAATAATATTAGTAACGACATAAAATTCGAATTCTTGTACCCTAGTTAAGAGAAAAAAAAATGTTAATAAAACACAAAATCTCTTAACAGATGAAGAAGTTTTTAACCTTGATATAGAAGCAATAATAACAACAAGCATTAAAAGACGTAGCAAAGAAGATTGAATCGGAACAGATAACGCAACGGAAGCGTATAGAAGTGAATAGTGGAAACATATGGTAGTGATATCGAGATTAGGTAATAATTCTCTGGATAATTCTAATCCTCATGAGTTCGAGGATGAGTGAGAGCAAAATATTCGAAAATCAATATCGTGAGAGCAAAATATTCGAAATCAATATCTTGATGGATAATTTTTACGTAATATGTTATTCAAAACAATGATACATAGGTAAAATATTGGAACAGATGTTACAGATGGATTCGGAACAATAGAAATCAATTCTTAATATTGTCACGCTTTGCTAGAGTTGGAGGTTTATGTAGCTCAATTTAGGGATCTAACTACGTCAGGTGAGAACAGATGATAAAGAAGACACTTCGGTTAAAAACAATAACAATGTCTATTGATCAAAGACCAATAGGTACGCATGTCCTATCGGTTAAGGCATACTTTAAATTACTTATGGGTCTGGGTCACTATTTTATAATAAAGTTTTTTAAATGTTATTTTGTGTTTTATTTATGGTTAGCTTTTGGGGTTTAATTTCAGGTCGGTAATTGAACGTTTTTAACGGCATATTAGTTTAGCTTTATTTCACTCAGAGTTTACACCACATTTTAACCACTTGACAGATTCTACTTTGAAATTATCTCTCTTAGAACTTCAATAAATTTATCGTAGATTCAACCATACTACTTTAGGTGGGTAAACCCAAGTTTACGCACATGTGTGCTGAGAAACCCGGGTTATAGGTAGGGAATTAGGTTGCAGGTTAGGACCTTCCGAACCCTAGGTACATGTGTGCGGTAATGAACTGGTTGAAGAGGATTGGGTGAGAGATAAAGCCTGTCGAACTGATACATGGTTCCCTTGAGTATTTATATAATAAAATTTGCTGACCGTTGCACGTTTAAGGTTCATAATCGCTTGCGTTGATCGCTCACGTTGTTTATAAATTGTCATGAATTATATTTTCCAAGGTCAAGTTCGAACTTAGGACAGCGTGATTTTACTTAGTAGTTTATGAGCTTATCAAAGACTAAAAACGCGTTGTTTGATATGCTATATTCTTAACCCCCCAGGTTATTTAGTCTCCTCTGGTTTAAAATTTCATATTTATATTATTTAGATAATAAGTGCAGTAAGTTAGACATAACATCTTAAAGTCTAAGAATAGAGATTAATGTATGCTAATATATTCGCGTTCTTCTGATCTAGTTTAAGTCGATGTTTTAGTATATTATAATCAAATGTTAGTTGCTGTTTTTGACTTATTGTTTGCAAGTGCCAACTTCCGTTAGTTTATTTTAGCCTATTAGACTTAGTAGAAGAGTTTAGTGGTGTTTATCGGCGCCTTCCCATGTTTACTGAGAGTTCCTTTGCCTAAAAATGTAACTGAAACTCTATGTGTAATGATTGGAACATCTTTCAGTTCTAGAGCATAGATACTTTGTATTATTTTCCATACTTTTAAAGTACCTTGTTTATTAAGTTTTTGGTTTTATTACATTTTACAACCAAGGAAATAGCTCCCATTCCTAAAAATATCAAACTAAATGATAAAACATTAATACTTACAGCTTTAACCTTCTCAGTTAACCGTCTGGCATTATTTATAAGATTTGAAGAATCGTTCATTACACCAGAAATGTTAATTCTTAATTTAAATTTTGCTTAACCTGAAATACTGACTTCCTACACGCCTATATTCTAGACAAAGGTCAGCATTGCACTAACCTTACAAGTGTAAATTAGTTTGCCTTACTTATTCCGATGGTATGAGATATACCATGTTTATTCATAAGGTTATTCTTCTGATATTTCATGTGCAGAATAGAACAGTGAAATTTCGATTGATTCCATTGGAGCGGGAATTTAAAAAATATATTATTGTTTTAAAATATAGGTACCTTTATATTTTTAACGATAGCCCTATAAAAATGTGCCCACACATATAAGAATTAGATCCTAATATTCACTTAAATATATCGCATATTATTAAAACATTTATTTCTCTTGGAGCTTTCCTTAAGTCAAAATTTGATAATCGTTAAAAAGGATATTCGTAAAAATATCAAAATATCACACGAAATTTAGTATTTCAATGACTATATGTAAGGAAGTCTCGGTCTATTTATGCGTACTATTTGCATATTAATTATTGTTTGAAACACAGATCGTCAAAAGGCACTTTGTTTTCTTTCGCATCATAAAAGGCTAAATTTGCGTGCAATATTACAATATTGCGACGACATCGATAAATGGATTTTACATCAAAAATGCAATTAAACGTAGATCTTTTAGTTCTACTTTATTTTATTTATTAATCAACAGTATCAACAGCATCAGCCAATTACAGATACTATTCTAGCCTACAACAAAAAACAAATATAAACTGATTCCAACAAAAGCTTACCAGCTACGATATTCTTGCATTTAGCAAGACTGGTGGTATCAATGTCTATATCAGATGCCTATTAATTATATAGCTTACACATCTGATATATTGGGCTGCCCCTATACAGATTCGTTCTAGGAAAATCCAGGTAGAAGACCCTCCCTTGCATAGTTCTGTTGAACAACAAAGGGCAATTGCTTCAGGATATCTGGGGCATCAATAGCACCCTTCAAAATTTTTAAAAGTGTACAAAGACACATCTTCGTTTTACGGTCCTATAATGACATGCGGCTAGATATGCCCAACAAGTATTTATTGTCACAACCGTTGAGGGTAGTATCCATATTTTTTGAAAAACATATGCTTTAGAAACCTGCGCTGGACTCCCTCGATACTATCCACCTAAACATTGCATAGCGGAGACCATATTACACTGCCATACTCGCTCTTACGAAGCATAACTTAAGGCTAACTTCAACACTGAAGTGTCCAGAATTTCTGACCACAAAGCCCATTACCCTCAGTGCACCCTGAATTGCGGCCATCATGTGTGCAGTGAAGGACACATTCGAATCAAAAATAATTTCCAAATCACGTTGGTTATTCATCGTATCCAAATTGCTGTCATTCACCTTGTAGTCATATTTTAAAACATTACATTTACGAGTATAAGGCATACATGAACACTTACTAACATTCAAAGTAAAAGTGTTCGAACCACACCAGTTGGCCACCTCACAGAAATCGGATTGCAAGTTGTCACAGTTATTCAAGGAATCAACATTCAAAACAAGTTTGAAGTCATCACCAAAGAGTAATGCTTTCGAGTGCTGTATAACATCAACAATTCCATTTATAGCCACCAAAAAAGGAAAGGATTCAAATTAGACCCCTGCGGTACCCCCGATGTGCATTTGCAAATAACAGATTTACAACCCATAATTTCAACATATTGTTCTTGTCAAACAAAGTTGGAAGTGGCATTCATTTCAGAGAGTACTTTAAGATAATACAGTGTCTGACCCTATCAAAGGCCTTCTCCATATCTGTATATATTAGGTACATCCACCTGACTCTTACTTTTTAGGGATTCATGAATATATTGAGAAAAACTGACAAGTTGCTGAAAGTTGACCTTTTTGGCAGGAAATCATATTGCATAGTGGATATTTTAGAGGCAACGGTCTCATAGACGTGATTAAAAATTAAAACCTCAAAAACCTTTGACAATGCAGACATAATGCTTATTGGACTATAATTCTTTATCTCACCTTGGCTATTTTCCATTTCTTAGGACAAGTAGACGTCTTGAAACATCGGTTGAAAATAATTAGTATAGGTTCTGAGAGATAATCTCTACAACCCCTCACAATATATCCAGAAACACCGTCAGAATGAATGGACCTATTACCTTTAATTTTATTTATCGCATTTTTTACTTGTTCCATGGTGAAATATCTATCATAGAAGTATAATTTACACTCCCGACCAGTGCAGCCGTAGGAAACGACATAATCCACAAATACAGAACGGGAGAAAGAAGCAAATCCCTCAACCACACTATGTGTACCACTGAAAGTCTCCCCTTTATAAGTCATCTCATCATTAATATCACGATGTTCTTTCTGGGTTTTAAGGTAGGACCAAAAATACTTTGGGTTGCACTTCATAGACTGCTCAACATCTCGCATACGCCATTTTAATTTTCGATTTAATATCTCTTCTAAGGGAATTACATTTATATTTCCAAAATATCAACTTTGTTTTTCTAAACCTGAGCAAGTATTTCTGTGTAAGTTCAATTTGTTTAATAATATGGGAATTGAACCATACTGAATATTTGCGTCCAACCTGTTTAGCTTTAGGGACACAGTGACTAAATATTTCAAATAGGGCACCATAAAACATATCGGCAGCCACATCAGGATCTGTAGCATCTTTCAAAAATTGCCAATTAATATTCTTTAAGATATTGATCATGTCCAAATAATTGGCTTTTCTGTAATTGAACTTAGTGGTCCCTATGTGTTTACATCCCTCAGCAATGAAACCATGTGCCACAGTTACCAATAAACCCGGATGATGAGGATCCACCGATAGCAACGGGTCGCTCTCAAACCTGACTCAATAGCATCATGAAACTTATTATAAGAATCGATCTTATAGGAGGAAAATACACAATAACAACATGTAAGTCACTACAGGTCAAATTGTTGTCAAAGGTGAGCAAAACATCCCCACCTTGGGTTTTTCCCGTAACCAGCCTATCCCTGTCCCGTCAAAAAATGCGTCCGCTAGGGGGGCAAAATTCACCAGAATTCATAGAATCATTTAGCACTGTTTCAGGCAAAGCACTTACATCGTCATCCTTATTTTACATACTGCACCTGAGCTCTCCCAGCTTCGACTTCACCCCACGATAGTTTTGATAACAGATAGTTGGACCAGTCACGTGTTGTCTCACTGAAGGTTGTCTGGGCAAAAATTGAGACCACCCTCGTGCTCTGTTAATGCTGCCATTGACATTTAAATTGCTATTACCAACATGATTTTCTGAAAGATGTAAATTCAAATTCTTTATTTTGTCTTAAAAACTATAATACATAGCATAGACCACGTCAAAAAACACTTCGTAAAACAAACCTACAGTATGTTTAAAAAACCAACTTCCGCAGCAGGAATTTGTCAAAATAATTAAAAAATAGCAGATTACGCAACACGGTACAAAAAAGTAAAATATATGTGTAGATACAATAAGTATCATTCCTATATAAACATTCACAAAAAACAACTACACTCTAAAAAAGCTGACAATAACAACCCTACTGCACTATGTTTATGCTCAGGATGTCACTTGTGTGCCTTTAAAAAGGTTTCAAACTCCGAAACTATATAGAAAACATTGCTGAAAAGTAGTTGCTTAATTTTGGTTTTAAAGCTCACTATGGAGGTTGATGGTTTAACTTCCGTATGTGGCAAGTTGAAAAAGATGGCTTCCAGATTAAAAAGGTGACTTTTATATAATTCATGTTTGAGCTTTGCAAGAAGCAAATTATTTCTACCCCGAGTGTTGTGTTGGTGTCGATCACCTACTGTAGGCAATTTATTCCTATTTTTATATATAATTTCAAGAATTTTCAAAATGTAAATACCAGATACTGCAAAATCTTTTTTTGTCCAAAGATATTTCGACATGATTGTCTAAAGGGAGGAGATTAACATGATCTTCTGAAAGAACGTTAAAGATGCAAGGATTTAAGTAGAATACTACTATTAGTTTTCATATTTCTGATGTAATACGCAAAGCTTTGTTTTGGTATAAGAATACGACCCCCATTGCTTCAAGCTACAGAGTGTGGTCATGGAAACATTATTCTGAGACGCATAACCATGTGCATATCTAATTACCCTAAAATAAACAACTGAAAACTGACAAATATTACATTTCAAACACAGAGCAACATTAGTGTACCTACCGACGACCGCAAGAAGGGACCTGAGGTGTCCTATCTTGAAACTAGTGTACAAGTTAAGTTCCAAAGCCATTATTTGTTTCTGCTATGATCAAATACACAAGGTTCATATCAATGTGTTCTAGGCGCAACACTGAAGAAATGTTTGAGGCAGAACTGTCACCGTACACTAATACTTTGTATTTGCTGTCAAGTTCAGCAGTACTCCATCCATCAATGTTCACCATATTGTCATCAAACTTTTTGTTTTTGTTTCTGACTCACAACCTGAGTCCCATCATCCTGCGCACATAGTGAGCCACCCATTAACACACCCAATGCCCCAGCCTCTGACAAACTCGATGTCCTACTACCCATTTTGGTTTTCACTTTCATTATCATTAGCTCCGGCTTTAATGCAGCAATCTCAGAAGAGTAGGAATGATTTTCTGGTTCTAGAACTTTTATGGAGATAATCATACTTCTGCTTATGCCATTAAGGTCATCAAACTTTTTTGGAGTCTGGATAAATCTTCACGTTGGGCCTGAATAGTATTTTTCAGCTTAATCAGTTTCTCCGTATCTGCTGAACCTGTTGCTTGTAGAGACATTAGTTCATCTTTTTTGGTGTTCAATTGTTCCAACATTTTCCTTTCAGACTCAAAAACCTCATCTTCGAAGTCTTGTGTTTCACGTCTAAGTCTATTATAAGTTGTTTGCGTAGCCTCAAAATCCGCCCTGACTATATTCAGTTGTTGATATAAGGCATCAGCCTATATCTCAAGTTGGTAATTTTTCTCCGCAATTTGAGTTCGGAGAACTTGTAGCTTGTCTAACTCTTCATCTAGAGGGTTTGGTACTTGGTTACTCTCGTACTCATACTTGCACTCGCCCAAACAGTAAATACTTTGTTTGCTCAATTTTATATGCGTTTAAAAAATCTCACTCCAGGCAAATGCGATGAAAAATATTTAAGCAATTATTGATGTAACAATAATAAATATAAGTTTTATTGGCGCAGCACTTAAACCTAAATTTAAAACTCATATCTGTTAGTTGCAGGACCCAAAGAATAAAACATGCAAAGCTGAGTTCGGCACTGATCAAGTTCACCACTGCACCATTTGGGAATTCCCAATTATTCATAAAAGTTTACAAACACACACGAGATACTAGCAGTGTGTATGTTTAAAAAGAAAGTAGCTCCATGAGACGTGGTGGACGCCGTCTAAAGTCGCTCAAGGGGCAAGGGGTTGTCAACCGGAATGGTCGGTGGTCCACCTATATCTAAATGTACCATCCTTACGTTTTTCCTAAGGTTTATGGCCTTATATATAATTTTAAAGACCCCATCACTATTCGATTGTATTAGGAGAGCAGGATCGCGAGATGGCCCTGCACCCTCGTAGCGGCTGGATATATTGCAAAGCGGCTTTTTACCCGATTCTGCGGTCGAACTATCACAAATGCTTCAGATAACTTGTGTTCTGCCAAAGCCTGCCGATTTTAGAGACGGCAAAATTTGGGTTTGATAACGTAGACCTAGCAACCTATCGCGAAAGCTAGAGCGCTGGTCGGTTCTAGCCGATTCTAGCATTGTGACGTTGGCCGCAGATCGCTAACCGATGTTGCCGCTGCTTGTGTTTATTATGATAATTTGCTTAATTTACCATGAAGTAAGCTGCTATGATTTTTAGAACTTGGTATTTTTAAAATTTAAAATATGTTGTGAGCTACCAGAATTTGATTCTGCGAACTACCAGTAGCTCGTGATCGACAGGTTGGCAATCACTGCAATATCGGACATCATGAATTCGTCGAGTCCAGATATTACTTTTACACTGGTATATAAAAATCGAAAATGATTCAGATAATTATATGGTACATTGTAAAATAAAAATATCTAAAATTAAATCGAAACCTATGTTCAAGACATATAGAAATTATTCCAAACTTTTACTTGAAAAATGTATTAGAAGTATTTGACTACTACTGTCCTGGGGAAGTTTTTCCATATGGATAACTTTTTATTGTTAATTTTATGAAAAAAAATTACTATTAATAAAAAGCTCTGCCTTATGGGGAAATGGTATTTAAAGGATAAAGGATTTCTTTTTAATGCCCAAACTAAACTTTTACATATTATAAAACTCAATGTAATCAGGGAAGAGGATACAAACATTGTTCCTCCTCCGCATATTTTACTGTTTGGTCTGCTTACTGTTCTGTTCTGACTCCTAGTCTAAATACAGCGACTTTATTGCATGGCACGAAAAATTTTATGAATGTCATATAGTTCGAAATGCTCATTAAACTCTCATTAAATGGAATGAACGCTTTATTACACTTTCAGTACAAAACATAGACAGGAAAAATATCCTTCAGTTCAGGCAATGGCATTGAAAATGAACTTCTTAAATATGATCGGCCTCAATTCAGTGTAATTTTCGAGTATCAAATACGTAGAAATAATAATACAAAAGCGAACACGTCCTTTTGATTAACTCAAAACTTTAACCGAAGAACTTTTAGTCTTATACTAGCATGAAACATTTGTGTTCTTGTTAGTTTTTGCCTTTTAAAGTTTTATCAACTACGTAGCTTCATTTTGATATAATCTAATGCATTTGGAACTATTCATAACTGATCACATATTTTTTAGAATAAACCGCTTATATTCGACAGTAAAACGAACCTATTTAAAGTATCAGTAAAGTGACTTAATCGTATTTGATTTGTATTTCCTCATTTTGAAAACACCTAATATCAACCAAACTGCATGTTTCCTACGTAAATAATTTCCTTTAATGACTGACAATATCATATTTTTCCATATCCTACATGAGTAATAGATGAAAATAATGATTTAATGATATAGATTATCTTGGCAATATTTTTGTAATTTGTCCTGTATAATTTACAACTTCTGATAGTTCTAATAATGTACCTAACTACCCAATAAGTACTATTTAGTATTAACAATTTAATGAATATTAGAGTTTTTTATAATTTCAATCTAGGATTGTTCATAAATATTTATAGAAAATTTTAAATAATACCTATATTCAATTCCTAGAAAATATAAGCAACTGTACGAATCAATAATAATTTATCTCTAAAGATTAACAAAAAGGACATGCTTGCAATAATTACTATGGAGAATAAATTCCTTTCTGTACAAGATTTATTATTAGTTTTACTAATTTTTATTTAAAATATTAATGTGGAAAAATACATTTAAAACAAATTTCCCTACTTCAACAAAAACTTTTAACTTGATAAAACACTAGTATTTAAAAAAAAAATTATTATTATGTTATATAATTTAATATTAGAATTATGATATGTATACCTATGTATGTAATTATGTATATGTCGTAGTCTCATGGTGAAATCCGCCTTTTCATGAAAAGACTAGTCATATCATGAACCGTCGGCATATTGTGTAAATAAATGAGGCTACATAATCTGCCGATAGGGTTGCCATCCGTCCTCTTTTCCCCGGACACTGTCCTCTTTTTTTGAGCGTCCGGGGGAAGTCCGGGGAAAAAATTACAAGCGTCCGGGATTACTATAATGATCAAAAGTTCCATAAAATCCATGTAAATATATTCATCGAAAATTTCGAATCGAAATAAAACAATCTCGCTCAATGTAAAAGATTATTAATGTACATTTTTATCAAAATCATGGCATCGATCGATAGAATAAGACATCCCTACATTTCGGTGAACTCCCTGATCACATTCGCAGATCCCGCGCTGTCGGCGCTGTTGACATGATAAACATATCACTGTCTTTATTTTTTGCGCACATTTGAACAAAGAGGCTCGAAAATTATATTCTATTAATACTAGACTTGATTTCAAATTATTTGTTCGGTTGCTTTGCTGTATTCACGCGCTGCACTTGTTTTATCTCTCCTTTCATTAGTTATAGTTCATAGTTATATAAAGAGCTCAAAAAGTATATTTTAGATTAGAAAAAGTGAAGTGAATAGCTTCTATTATTTCTCAGAGCAACGGTGGATATAAATTTAAAATGTAAGTGCCTTAAAAACTTAAAATATGTAACTTATGATCATTATGTAGTAGTACAAGTTCCTGTTTTAGATAATGGAAAGCGGGATAAAAAATTTAAATACGTTGATACGTAGGAACGTATATATCCTACATAATGACTATTTACACATATTACAGGTTACATATGATTATTTCATATAGGATTTTTCGGCAGAATAAAAGAATCATTGGATAATAATAATTAAATGAAAGTAATTATTACAATTATTTAAAAATCATGGCAGCGTTCAGATGATTACGTTTGCTATTTTCATTTTAGACAAATCAGTATGCCAAAAAGAAAATGTATTTTCAATGACGAGCTCCAAAGAAAATATCCTTTTCTGAAGCGTGGACGTTTCAACTGGGAGGTAATTTGCACTCTTTGCACTTCTACTATTTCGATAGCGAATAAAGGATCGCACGATATTGTAGAACACTTAGACACATATAAACATAAGAAATGGAATCAGGGTCAAGCCAGCACTTCTAAAATTGACAGTTTTTTCCCCAAAATTTCTGATGAGAAAATCCGGGCAGCTGAAGACACTATTGCATATCATACAATTTATCACTACATGTCTTTTCTATCTCTCGACTGTACCATGGCTCTAAATAAGCTATTGTTTCAAGATTCCAACATTGCTAAAACTGCCACCTGTAACAGAACTAAAGCTACTGCTATAGTGAAAAATGTTTTATCTCCACTTTGTATGACTAAAATAATGAAAGAACTTGATAATATCTCTTTTATAAGTATCTCAACTGATACCAGTAATCATGGTTCTACAAAGTTACTGCCAATTCTTATTCAGTATTTTGACGATCTCCACGGTGGGATTAAAAAAAAATATTAGACATTGTAACCATTACTGATGAAACGTCGGACACAATTACAAATAAGCTTGTATGCGAATTAGAAAAGCATTCTATATTGTCCAAATGTGTTGCTTTCAGTGCCGATAACTGCAACACCAATTTTGGCGGTAGAGACAGAGCTGGGCAGAACAATGTTTATTCTAAATTGAAAGCTAAGCTTCAAAAAGAAATAATTGCCGTCGGGTGTCCAGCCCATATTATTAACAATACAGTTCATAAAGGATGCGATAACTTTTCTGTAGATATCGAATCCATTGTTATGAAGATTTTTAATCACTTCTCCATATTCACTGTAAGAACAGAATCTTTAAAAGATTTTTGTCGACAATCTGAAATTGAATATTCCAAACTTTTATACCATTCGAAAACAAGATGGCTTAGCCTATATCCTGCTATTGAACGGATACTAAAGTTATTTGAACCGTTGAAAAATTATTTTTCAAGCTTAGACAATCCACTAAAAGTCTTGAAACTATTTTTTGAAAACGGATTCAGTGAAACCGTTTTGCTTACTATACTTTCAACCATGAATATAATGCACACTAAAATTGAATTCATTGAAAGAGCTGATAATTCTATTATGGAAATAAGAAAAGTTTTAAAAGACATAATCCACAATTTAGACGAAAGAATCACTCACAATTTTATGCCACTAAAAATAAAAGAAATTTTAAGAAAAAATGACAATCAGGGTAAATCTACAGCAAACTTCAAAGAAGAAGCTCATGGCTTTTACACAACGATGAAACGGTATTTAGAGTCTTGGATTAAGCCTCTACAAGAGTTAGAAGTTTTTGAGTGGATGGACGTTAGTAGGCTTAAAGATTTGCAGTGGTCAGATATTCAAGCTACAGTTGGATTTCTTCATTCTCGTGATAGACAGATCGATGAAGCAAAATTATTTAATGAGTATATCTGCCTACAAAATTTTGTGAAAAATTTTCCGGAAGACGATGGAATAGAGAGAAACTGCAACACATTTTGGAGTGATTTTTTTACAAATTGCGAGAATGGAAATAAATGTAGCGAGATGAGAAAAATGGCTCAATATTTTTTTTGCTTGCCAGCACATAATACAAACGTCGAAAGAATATTTTCTCTGATGAATTCTCAGTGGAATCCAGAAAGAAATAAATTAAATCCAGACACGACTTCACATATACTAAAAACAAAATATAATTTTGAGATGAATTGTTCAGAATTCTATCAATATCTTTTGAACGGCGATAAAAAAGTACTAAATGATATTGCAAGTGTAGAAAAATATAACAAAAACGATTAGATTAGGTTAGACGTTAGGCTCAAGCATTTTGTTTTTTCTTCTGATATTTTTATGACATTGTAACTAATGTTTGTTAATTTTATTGATAATTTAAAACACCCGTTCTAGTTAATGTGGTTTTTATGTATATTTTTTCACAAAAACTGTCAAAATTTAATAAAAAAAATAAGTTTCAAAAAGATTTTATATCGATATTTTGTTTGTTTCACGTGCGTCCGGGGCTTCAAGCAAAATGTCCGGGGATTTAGACATTCAGGTTATAGTTTTGGAAATTCTAAGATGGCAATCCTATCTGCCGAGGCGTGGATAGCGTCGTAACATGATCCGACTGAATTTAAAGAACGGCACTTCGTGAAGCGGGCAAAGCGGCTAGATAATATTTTATCTTTATTTGTGGAAGGCATGGAACAAAATACTGGAAAGGAGTTATTTGATGGACACTACAATGAATACTATAGGCAGTATCCAAATAAGCGACCATACAATATGCAACAATTAAAAAAGGTATGTATTAAAACTTTAACAATATGTCTTTGTGATGCAATCAATTTCTCGCAAGAGCTCTCGTGGTGTAGAGGTTTAAATCGTTGGGTCTCACCTGGAAAACACGGGTTCGAACCCCGTTGCTTTTTTTTTTTGATTATGTTTCTAAACAGCTTTTTTTCTTGATTTTGGGTATGTCTTGGGTTAGATTGGGTTAGCACCTTATAGGTGCTAAGGATTAGGAAAATATAGGTATGTACATACAGGGTTACTCTAGTTATCTTGAGCCCCCGTAGCGAGCGAAGCGAGCGGAGGGCCATGCGGATCGACCAATAGGAGAGGCCGATTATGATATAGTCGGCTACGCCTGTAAAGGATCTTAAAACGCGTATAATCCTACCTTTAAATACCAAATTAACATACGCCATTCAAACATAATGTGCGTTCTCTTCGTGGGCACTTCATGAAACGGGAACATTCAAAGTTAGGCAGGTTGTGTTACACACAATACGCCGCCATATTATGGGCTTTTCATGAAAAGCCTTGTCTGATTATGTAGCTTCATATTTTTACACAACATGCCGACGCTTCATGATGTGACTAGATTTTTCATGAAATGACGGATTTTAGTATAAGACTACGACATATACACCATTTGTTACAAATTCGATGTCTCAATTTGGTCATACGAAGTCCGTAAAACTAAGGCAAAGTTGTATAATGTAGTGGGGACTAAAATTGTAGTTTCAAAATTCAGTGTTCGGAAATGTTTAATTTCGTTTTATTTTTTTGCATCATACGGCCTTTTTCCTATTTTTGAAGTGAAAACTCCATTAGGCGCGCTCAGCACTTTTTTGTGGAGGTTGAATGAGACTGAGCCGTCACGTAACGCTCCTTCTACTGGACAAGATGGTGAATGTGCTTGTTATAATTATTACTGCCTTGTCCCGCTTGTCAATGCCTGGCATGTTCCCATATAGGTAGAGGGCTGACATTTTCAGTGGATGTAGCCGGGGTAAAAAGAAGACCTGGACGAAAACTGTCTACTACAAAACAATGATGTTAAATTGCTTTTGTGTCTGATTTGAGTCTCCGAGGATATATGCGAAAATTTACCTAATTTATACTTTTTTCTTAACCTAATAATAACTAAGATATACTCTTTGTATCAGATGAGCGCATTAGGCAAAATATGATAGATCACTCCTATATACTGGCACCAACAGAAGATATGCAAGCAATTGTTTTAATAATAAGTATTATAAAACCGTCTCATAATAAAATGTGTAGGTATTTAAGATACCAATTTACAAAAAGTATATTATATACAAATTTACTTAACATCCAGGTGCCTCCAGTGGACAAAGATTGATTTTTTTTTTAATTTAAATTATAAGGTTGCTCTATTCTATTAGAACAGGTAATAGCATTATTTAATTACCCTCCCAGCGAAGTATAGGCCGCAATACGTGGGTCCAGATATAGAGCGAGTTTCGGCAATAATTTACTCTTTATTCGACCACAGTCTCTTTGTAGACTTGGATCAAATTATGATGACACTACATGCTTATAGACCGATAATATACTCGTAATGTTATGCCACTTTCTCAAGTTTTACTTTGAAACATATATTTGTGCACGGAAATGGACTTGGATTTGTGCTTGTAACGAGTATTTCTATGATCTTCAGTTTAAATTGTATTAACTAGTTTTGCTTCAATTATCCAGATACAATTTCCTCATCTTTTTATAATTCAATATTCAATATTTAATCGTACCAGGCCAATTCGAACAAAAAATCATTTGTGTTTTGAATGAATAAGTATTATTTGTTTCTATATTGCAGTTTACTTTTACTTTTGTTCTCCAGGTTTCTCCATTCCTCTTGCCATGCGTGTCTGATTGAAAACAGCATGTTCAATCAATCTAAGTGTCATGCGTAATATTGTTTTAGCAAATTCAATTTCGCCTGATTTTATTTATTGCTTAATTTATTATATTATCAATTACTGACGTCATAAATAGTAAAATTACATCGAATTTAAATTCCACAATCGAAACTCATATAATGCGTAACAACAGTTCTTCCTCTGTTGATTTGGTACATCAAGGTGAGTTTATTCATTTGGTTTCCGGGTGTTGCGATTGATGTGCGCTATGAACGGACGGACCTTGGCCATTATTGTCATGCAATGCAGTGAACCTGTGCCGCCGTGCTCAATCGTTTCCTATTTTAGTATTATAGATATATTAGATATCCCACTGAGCATTTTAATAATCCATAAAAAAGGTCCTTAATAAAATCTCAACTGGGAAAATTTAAAATTAGATAATTAATAAAGGATTCTAAAATTGAAATTTACTTAAATGTGCTTCAGTAGTAGTATCAAATTCATAAATGTACAAGCGCATACAGGGATCCGATTTATATAAACATAGTGCTATATGAGGGGGTCTATTCTGAGAAGCTTTGAACGCAATTTAGCATCATATTTAAATTATGGGAGACACAATATCCTCAAATCCAACTATGTGTTGCAATGTTGTAAATGAGGGCACGAAAGGAGCTGGCTCCCGAAGTATTTGTATTTTTTTAGTATTTTGTGTTTGAGTTAGCTTTTCTAGGATCTGGTTTTACTTTATTACTTTCGCTTGATTTAATGAATTGAAAGTTTTAAAATAATCAAAATGTATTACGCATAGTTTAAACTTTATATAACAATGATCGTTTGTTTAACCCTTGCCCTGTCCTTTGACAAAATTATCCTACCCGAACTTTTAAAAACCAACCGTTTCTCCGATAAAAAATATTTTATATTATAAATATGTATGTGCTTGTGGGCCACACACCAGATTTCGATCGCCTCGCCGTGTTACACATTTGTATGTTAGGGTACGTCCATAGTGCACCGCTTCTCGCTTCTCGTTTCACCGCGGCAGACTAGCGATAAAAAAATTATAAAGGAATTGTAGCGCAAAAGCTGATTAAGCAGGTTGAAAAAGCTGCAAGCGCACTATGGCCACGCGCTACCATTCCTATATACAATTTTTTATCGCTAGTCTGCCGCGGTAAAACGAGAAGCGAGAAGCGGTGCACTATGGACGTACCCTAACATTTTGTAGCGTTTACAGTCGCGTTCGCGTCCGCGTAACACGTTCACGAGCTTACTTTTCAGGTAGAAATTTCACTTCAAAACATTTTAGATATTTTACGACTAACATATAGTCGGCAACAAATCGAATGCACTACACATATTTGTCATGCGGTTTTCTTTATATTTATCTTTCAGATAAATATTTTTATTATTAATGAAAATTAGTTTATAGGCTATCCAGCAATAAAGGAACTTCCGTCAAAAACCGCGGAAATATGCTTCGTTTGGGTTCGTGGGAAATTACCATACACTAGCACAGATTATTGGGTTAATCTGTGACACTAGCCAGTAAAGTTTACAAATATAATTCAAGAGGGGATCTACAAACCATATAATTTTTAGGTGGAGTTATGCTTACAAAAATTATATAT
>MU184247.1:113630-166474 GCA_016904865.1 Pissodes strobi
AAAAAACCTTATAAAAAAACCGACGTGGTTTGAACCAACTCTGTCGTGACTTTTATGAGGGTGCTCGTTACAGCGGCAGCCTAAAATTGACCAAATGAAAAAACAACTGTATTAATTAACGATTTTCAAAATGTAATAAAAGACTTAACTTGAAGCAATGGTTATCATAAACACTTTGATAATTAATTCATTAACTAACCGAACAAAGTAGCATTTTAGCAAGTTTTCAAAGTGTTGTCCCTCCACTTCGTGGAAATAAAACACTCTGATCTGAAACTTATTCCTCATGTTTAGGAATATCTCTGTGGTTAAGTTAGCACAGACCTGCATTATTCTGTCTTTAAGTTCCTGAATTGTTTCTAGTTGTGTGATGTACACCTTCGACTTCAGATATCCCCCACAAGAAAAAATCGAGGGGACTCAACTCTGGTGACCGAGACGGCCATTCCAATGGTCCACGTCGTCCAACCCATCGTCCAATCCATCGTCCAACCACTCTCTTACTGGCCTAAAGAAATGAAAAGACGCGCCATCTTTTTTTTTATTGCAGTGGCACACACACTAAAGGGAGATCCTATGGCGCTCGACGACGCGAAGATGTTGATTGACACGGTTCTTGAATAGTTGTAGGTTGTAATTAGTGGGAAACAGATGTCCTGGAAGTGAGTTCCACAGTGATGCAGTGCGCCAAAGGAGTTCTTGTAAAGCGATGTTCTAGGTGTTTCTAGTTACATACAACTTTTTATTAATTTATTATTATTATGGCTAATAAAATTCATAACAAATCCTCACGAGATAGCTCCATGATGCCCACTGAGACAAAGCGAGATACTCACGTAAGGGTTGCTCTATGACCACCTACCACCTGCTACAATCGCGCAGGTTGACCAAGCCGGTAGAGTAAAAGCCGGCTAGCGAGAAGCGAGCAGCGGTGCACTATGGGCGTACCCTTAGATCGTCCCAGTTTGCAGAATTGTAATGCCAGATTTTGCGAGGCAATGGTAGGTCCTTCTGTATGAGTGGCAATTCACACACTGTTGTAATAAGTTTGTGGTCGGAAGTACCTAATGGCGGACCAACTCTAATTTTGTACTGGTCAGGATTGGTGGTTAGAAAAAGATTCAGGAGGGCGGCGAATTCGCCCCTCTCTGAGATTCGAGTTGGTTCGTCTACAAGTTGAGTAAGCCCGCAGCTGATAGCAAATGCTTCAGCTTCTCTACCTTCGTTGTCGGTCTTGTTGTGATGTTTGAGCCAGTTTGTGTTGTGGGCATTGAAGTCTCCCAGAACGATTATTTCTGAACTGGGGTGATCGACCTGTATTGAGTCAAAAGTGGTAGCTACAGTGTTGAGAAAAAGCTTTGGTAGGCTCTATCGCTCGGAGGGCGATAGAGACAACATATAAACTTGGTTAATCCCTTGGTGGTGAACTTGAGCCACATGATGTCAAGGTTGTTCAGTTCGAGTGTTTCCTCGCGGTGACATGAACGGTCACTTCGTACAAAAAGGCATATTCCGAACTTATGTCTAAATCGGGTATGTAAGTCGTAACCAGGATAGGGGTAGTTCACTGTTGTTGTAGTTGAACATACTTGTGTTTCTGTAAGGGCTAGAATGTGTGGTCTATTTGCTTGTAGATATTGGTGCACCGAATTTATGTTTGTATTTAGGCCTCTTATGTTGCAGAAATCTATTCTAAATTGTTTCGGTATCTTTGCTATCTGTGAAATGCGGAATGAAGGGCTCCTAGGGCCACCCAGCGCCCGGAGATCCGAATGGTCGGGGAGTTTACTTCCGGAATATTTTAATCCTGGAAGCACCACCATGTCCATATATTCCTACTGTGGAAGCCGGGAACACCAGTGCGGAAGCGGAACGTGATTTGGGAATACCACTTAGTGCTTCCCAGTTCTGGTGGGGTGGTCTTTCACCGGACGATGCGAGTAGGCATGTGCATCTACCACCTAGGGTCGCTTCCCCCGGAAGCATCGGCCTCAGACTCATTCCTTTGGCGTTCCCTAGTCTGACAGGGGTAAAAATGGGGTTTGTAGAATCACTCCCCAGTGATCACTCCAGACTTTGTTCTCTAGTATTCTCCAGCCTGGAGGAGGACGATGGGATTTGATGGGCCACATCCCGTGGCAACTCGGAATGGCGGGGACGCCACTCCACGTAATCAAACTACTCTCACCAGTTTGACGTTCCTGCCTGCTAATACAATGCAGCCTCTCTTGTCACAAACTGTCATTGATCAGCTCCAGACTTTGTACTTCGGTGTTCTCCAGCCTGAAGGAAGAGGTGTTGAAAAATAACTGGATTTTGAAATCCGTCTTGGTTTTCAGCCACTATTTCACGTATAGGGGGACCGATAACATTTTGAAGCATATCTAAGTCCAACACGCCAGTTAGATTTGCCTGTAGAAATATTGGTCATACAGTGTGGTTCTCCAATATTCCTGCCCACATATTTATTTTTTGGGGATTTTGCGTATGACCCTCACGAAAATTATGAGGGTTTATAATGGCCCAATATCGCACATTTTGGCGGTTGACATGTGACTTGACACCACTGGACTTCTTTTTGTAGGGATGTATTCAAGTTTGTGTCTATGTTAATCCCCCTACAACACTCGAAGATATGGAGAACAGGATACGGATTGCGTGTGGAACAGTAACACTTTTTATGCTAAGAAACGTGCAGGAAAATATAGTGTATCGAAGTCGAAGGGCATCTTTCTGAACATTTATTGCGCCATAATAATTAGAAATAGGTACCTAGCGTAAGATAGCTTTTTCATTCTTTATGTTTTTCACAATTTCCTAACTGTTAAAGCTAAAAAATACAAAATTAATCGCAAAGTATTAAGAATAGGTATAGGATATTTTCAATAAAAGTTGAAGGGTTTTGTAAATTCTATCATAAAGTACAATAATATACAGGGTGTGCCATTTAAAAATCGAGTGTTTTTAATTAAAAATGGGCTATACGAATTTGTCTATTTTGAACACCCTGTAACATGTAATTCGAATCTTATTATATTTATCTTTTGGTTCATCCTTAAAAACAAAGGCGCCATTGTCAAGTTTTTACACTAGCGAAAAGTCGTTTTTTTTTTTAGAAATATTGGAATTTTGGAAATCTCATAGGTATGCTTGGACTGACATTAAGGGACAGGGTGAGAAACGAGGATCTGCGAAGAAGGACTAAAGTAGATGATATTATTGAGCGCATTACTAATAGGCAAAATGGCCATGGGCAGAACACATTGCAAGGTTAAAGGACGGAAGATGGACAAAGAGGATTCTGGAATTGAGACCTACAGTCGACAAAAGAAGCAGAGGAAGACCACCGACACGCTGGACAGATGATATAAAAAGAATATCATCCAACTGAATTGCTACAGCTCAGGATCGGAAGCCATGGAAACGCTCAGAGGAGGCCTATGTTCAACAATGGACAAATAGGGCTGGATGATTATGATTAGGTATATAACATTATTAATAAAAAATTTATTGAATCTTATGCAGAATTCAAAAATAAAATAATAAATTATATGTTCCATTTCTGTAGTTTCCATAACCAATGAGATAATAGACTTTACTCTATCGTTGACTCACCCTGTACAGGGTGTCTAGTCTTCGACACTTTTACCGATATTCCTTTTTTAGTAAAGATAGAGGGATGCAGTTTTCGCGCAACCGTGCTATTTTTTTGTGAAACGATAGAAGCCACCAACAGATTAATCATGCCTCTCTTGTTTATTGAGTTAGGTACATGGCAAAATTGAAAATGGTCCATTTTCAGACACCCTTTGTATTTCAGTTATCTTATAACTTATCGACGAAGAGTTTTGTAGGGAAAATCCAGTGGCATAGTCAGTTTTTTCTCTAGGCCTTCCCACCTTTGAAAAAGCTTCCAAATGCGTCAAATTTTCAGTAGGCAATAACTTTATTTGCCAACCTGGTTTCTACCTATCTATCTTGTCCATGGTCCATGATAATGTAAGTGTGGATATTTGTATTTATTTTTTGCTTTGGTAGTCTGATCGTTTCCTTCAAGTAAAATAAATTATTTATCATATTTGATGAGTGCCATTACATATTTAATCCTCGTTAAGAGTTTTAATATGTTTGAGAATAATTGTTACATTTCCAGATTTTTTTATTCAATATTGTTGTCGTTTCGTAATCTTAGTTTGTGTCATTCTTCTCCGTTTCCAAATATTCAGTTCGTATAGATTCGTTTGGGTTAGTTTGGAATAATATCAAACTAGTTTTAGTTTGAGCTTCTGCCAATAAAAGATTTGTATTTTGCGTATTGTATTGTTTGCTTCTTCACAGATATTGACATACTAGTCATAGGTTTCATTGCTTCCCATGTTAGTTGGTCTTTTATATTTGGTATGGCGTTCAGGTTTACTTATTTATTTCTAATAAAAGTAAAAAGCATATCAAGAACGGCATTGATCAGTCTTTGGCCGCTTTCAGGAGATATAGTCCGATATAATTATATGTAATGCTCTCTTTGGGGGGGAAAGGGCACTAAATAAGAAAATTATTACTGGGCAATTAGAGGATAGCTTTAACTCTAGGGTTAAGATGCTTCCAGGGTCATTTACGACTAAGTTATAGAAATTATCGAGTACATTTTTGCCTGGTTACACCAAAAATGCGTTAAAAATATTGACGAATTTTCTATATTTAAAGTAATAATGAAACACAGTAATAAACTTCATAAAAATAATTGAAATGCTTTGAGTCAAAATGAATGTCTGACTGTTTCATACTAATGAGCTAAAACGAAACTCGAATCGAAAAAGGCATCTAATCCGACTCTGATTATAGATCAATTTTCGTTCAAATAGTTAAGCACGGATTGTGCTGGAAAATTTTATCTTATCGGCAATACAGGTATTGTTGTACATTTGATAAGTGATAGGGAAAACTAATCATTGAAACAGCTTATAGCCACCATTAACAAATAAATACCTTTCATTGTTAGTCACCAAACAAACATTTTCTACGTAACGGGAATTTCGTAAAACAAACGATGATGCTCCTCTTGTTTCGCATTGCTTTTAGCGTGGACACGGGTGTTGATATTACTACGGAAGTCATTATGTTCCAGCTTAATTTGGTTAGTAGGCATCTACATTAAGTAAAAACTAAATTTAATTAGCAACTTCATGGGATGTAGGTGCAAAATTATTTCTATGAATTTGCATCGTTTTTCATTCTGTTTGGAAATGTATACTGATCTGAAAATAGTAACGTTGGCTAAAACCAAGTTCAGTTATTTATTTTCTGCAATATTATCGCAATTAAATGTTGTGCAGTGCTTGCGATTAATGGATCTGTTTACCAGTCTTCAAAGTCAAAAATCGTTGAAGTAGGCGAAGTAAGTATGAGTATATATCCAGTAAGTCCGAAAATGGTGCAATGAAAAGGAAATACACAACTATGCGAATGGTGAAACAACCGGTGAGTACTAACTATTTGCATCTCTCGCAAAACAACTTTCTCTAAAACTGGAATATAAACATCCGTAAGAATTTGTTTTATTGCAGTGGCACACAGACTAAAGGGGGATCCTATGGCGCTCGACGAGTGGTGTGTGTGCGAAGATGTTGATTGAGACGGTTCTTGAATGTAGGTTGAAATTATAGGGAAACAGATTTCCTGGGAGTGAGTTCCACAGTGCGCCAGACAAAATATAGTTCTTGTAAAGCGATGTTCTAGGTGTTTCCAGATGTACGACGAACTGGTGCGCTCTTGCCGTCTGTCGTGACTGTCTGACAGGCGTTGCCAAGGCCGTGAAAGTATCTGTAAAATAGGGACATCTCAGCCACATGTCTGCGGTGTTCCAGATTATCCAAATTCTGGGTCAACTCCGGGTTGCCCATGAGACGCAAATCTCTCTTCTGAATTAAATCTAGCAGCTTTAGTCTTTGGTGCGGCACCCCAGACGTGTGAGCCATATTCTAAGCACGGTCTTATTTGCGCTTTGTAGAGCAGGAGCAACTGCTGCGGTGTATACAGTTTTTTTTTTGTTGCAAAATAGCGCATCAAGCTTCTGGGCGGCTAATTTGCGATGTTAGTAACGTGGTCATGCCAGGACATATTGCTGTTGACCGAGACACCCAGTAGTCCGATTGACGAGGGCGCAGAAATTATCGATCCTGCCATAATGATGTCAAGTCACGCCGTATTGGCCCTCTTGGTAAATGGGGCTGCTTGGGTCTTTGCTGCATTGAACTGGACCAAATTTCTGTCGCCCCAAGTTTGAACTTTCTCCCGGTCTTTATTAGTCGCTGTAATCTGCTCCTGTCTGCGGTGATAAGTTTCAGTCGCTGGTCAAGGTTTTTTCTGATCTAAATTGGGGACAAGGGTACTGTCATCTTCAAAACTGTAAACAGGATTATTCGTTTCGGTCAACAGGTCATTAATATAGATGATGAACAGAGTTGGTGAAAGTATTGCGCCCTGAGGCACTCCCGCGTCAATGGTGAATGTGTCTGAGATGGGTCCATCAACTGCAATGTGCGGAGATCGGTTCTTAAGGACACTAGCAAGCCAATGCAGAGAGAAGCTGGCAGTCCGAAGGACGGCAGTTTGTTGAACAATCCGACATGCCAAACTCTGTGGAATGCCTATTCAACGCAGTCGCTCGAGGCTCTCCGTAGTTCTCAATTGCCCTACTCCATATATGAGTGGCATAGGCCATATTATATCTCCTGTCGATATCTCTTTGCGAAAGGCGTATTGGCTACCGCTGGTTAATCTGTTGTTCTCGAGTTACTTGAGCTGATTGATTACACGTTCCATGACTTCGGAGATTATTGGAAGCAAGGCAATTGGGCTATAGTTTGAGGGCGGTAAACGGATAAGTGCTTCTGAAGGTCATCTACATTTCTGTTGGCAGATTCATCAGGAGCTAACACGCTTGCGGAAGGCTAAGTTGGACATTCATCCAAAAATAGATAAAAAATATAAAAATTAAACAAATACATTAGAGAGTGCCCTTTGCGACGAACAATTCAAATAATCAGATATTTCAATGTATAAACTAAAAAATCAATGCTTCTGAAGGTCAGCTTCGTTTCTAGATTTCTGTTGGCAAATTCATGAGCTGACCACGGTTATGAAAGGCTAAATTGAAAATTCATCCAAATATAGAAGAAAAATAGCATCAAATATTCAAAGTGAACTGGAAGAAACTGAAAAAAGATGAAATTCAATGTATTCATTAACAAAAATTAAAAGATTGTTTTATTAATAATTACAATAAATAACTTTTTGCCATACGCTCCCAAAAATAGCTATTTCACGGACTCATTTGAGTCCGTAAAATGCTTCTTTTTAGGCCTAGTCCCTAAAAGTCGTCATGGCAATCTTTACGGACTATTCCAAAATTCCTGAATATGTCTAAATGTCAAATTTCGAATGACATGACAAAATTGTCAAATAGTTGCTACGATATCAATTTCTAAGCTTACTTTTCCGAATATTATGATTTCAAAAATTATGGTAAATTTGCAAATTTAAGCGTTCTGAAGAATTCTAAAAAGCTTATAACAAAATTTTGGGAGCGTATGACAAAAAATAGTGTTTGTCACACGTACCTAAATGAAGTTTTTCAGGACTCATCTGCTATTCCGGACTCGGCTAACGCCTCGTCCGGAAACAGCAATGATTCGTCCTGAAAAACTTTATTTTAGGTACTTGTAACAAAAATAACTACTTATCAAATCTGCAGGATTCAATAAATATGTTAATATATATTATCATATATTTTATTTTCTTTGTTATTACCATCTTCTATTGCCCAAATAAGCCGGAGGAAAATACTAAAACTTTGTTGTTTAACACTCAACCTCCAGAAACTCTATAAAAAGCTGATATTAATTTGCACTGTGCATTGATTTACCAACATTTTATTTTCAAAATGTTAAATTTTGCAGATTAATGAAATATTTACCTTCAAAGACCGTAGATGAAGTGAAAGTGACGTTAATCCACCAATCAGACGCGACTAATAGATATAGCATAGTGGTGTATGACTGTAAAATATCTTAAAATGCTTATGATACTGGTAGGTAAATGTCTAATAAATCAATTAAATTATAAGAGTAGAAAAATCATTTTATAGCATGTTATTACAAATTATTTATAACGTGCATCGGCTAATATTTTGTATGTAGCATAATGAAAAATTCCAAAAAAGTCAAAAAATTAAAGAATGAAAATAATTTTTAAGTACTAAAGAGTTCAAATAATTCTGAAGAAGAAATTAAGCGTTGGAAATTAATGCATACAAATGCTTCCGAAGATCAAATTAGACTAACTTATGGAGAGAAACACTCGGACATGGTAACAAGAATTTGTTGGAAAAGCCATCATATTTAAAGAAATTTTTTTTTCTAAATATTACAATTTCCATTATTTCTTATGTGTCAGTTTTCCTTTCTGTCATATTATTAACTAGATGATTAATGCTAAATTCATATAAGTAATATACTTTCATGATTTTAGCGTTAATCTAATTCTATGACATAAAGAAACACACAAACCGATTTGTTGAAAAATTATTAGGTTTTTTTTCTTCCATATTTTAATTATTGTCAATTGTTTTGGATGTCCATTTAGTAAACATATTATTATTATTATGAAGCAGTTAGATGAATTCCTAATTAACAAGTACACTACACAATGAGTACCACGCATAGCACATTTATCTTATAGACATATATTTCTAATCGCTATTGTTATAGTATGCATAATACATAACCATATGAAACATACTATTAATTCCTGGTAATATTCAATTTTAAATATTAAAATTTCAAGTTTACATATTTCATATATTATTACATCAAGGTTTATGAAATCATCGGCGCGAAGAAGCCAGTTCTATAATGATCTATCATAAAATTATTGAAAAATATTATATATATAATATCATCTCTTTTTTTGGATGGAGCACATAATAATACGATGAAATAAGATTAAAATGCAGTTTCATCTTTTAATCCAGTAACAAATTAGATAACTCTGCCCATTACATATCCTTGCAGGGCCAATAATCCAGCAGCTTTAATCATTATAAATCTCTTATAATCAGCTTCCTGCTTAAAGTCAGAAACATTCTTTTTAATTAGAGTTTTGTACAATTTAGCAGTATACTCCTCAAGATTTCCCTTAAGTGATACGATTCAATATTAGAATCCTGCTCGGCCACATCAAATAATAAGGTTAGGAACGAAGATTTGATAAATGTTATGCCAACAACAATTATTCTTCAAACGGGCTCTAGTAATCCTTAGTTGATAGGATTTGGAATATATTTATAAAAGTAGATATTATTTTAAATGAATTATAATTCTAACTTAGAAGTTCGCACGCCTGCGGCACTAATTCCTTTTCCTCATTTGTGATATACCTAAATAACCTTTACGACTTTGCTTTTTGATGTGTAACTTTAGGATAACCACACAAGACTCGAGATTTTGACGCAAAATATAGTATATTGTGCAACAAGTTTTGAAAAAGACTCTTTGCACACGAGTATGAGGTTTGTGCACGAGCCGTAGGCGAGTGCTACAAGTCATATGAGTGTGCAAAGAGCCAGTTTCAAACGTGTTGCACACGATACTTTTTCTACGACTGTAGAAAATAAGGATTAATATGCGATTTTTATTATTTTTAATCTTTTAACTTTTGACAGGACTGTGTGAAAATTTTTCATACGCCGTGTGAAAAGTTTTCACACGCTTATGTCAAAAATAAATGACAGAAAATAAAATATTTTTGACTGGTTGACACTAACGAGGTTGACATTATCGAATTGTTTATGAATTATTTAAAAAAGCACACTTATTGCATTGTTTTCTAAATAAGGAATTTTATTAAATAAATTCAACAAATAATTAAAAAACAACAGACATATTCCTTATTGTGTTTTTAATAAAACATTTAGTATTTCATGGTATTCTTCGAACACATCTTCTCGTTTCATAGGCGAATAGGTAGGACTCGGAACCTCGCTAGTACTGACCATAAAATTTCGATGTTTAAGAACGTACAAATAGTACTTGGATACTATTTTATTTCTTTTTGTATTCCTCACGCGGTTTAACGATGGTTGCATAAAAACAAGAGTTTCTTAAATCTTTTTAAACAGGTTATTTTCCAATAGATCTATACCAGCGTTCTTTACTAAATATTTTAAGAGTGGCAAGTTACTGTGTTATTTATCTATTTCTTCGACATTTTCGCAAAATTTACAAAATATAGAAATTTGTGACAACCTTTTGAATGAATTATTGTTTTGACAGTTTGCTTACGAGTAATAGTTGCTGCCACAGCCTTCTAGAATTCGTGAGTAAAATTATGATTCAAACTCATAATATTATTATTTAATAATCTTTTCATATGACAATATAAAATGTAATAAAAAATATATTTACTTAAATTGTAGTAAGGATAGTGGCGGTTGAATAGAAAGCATATTAATGTTAAAACCCTACTTTGAGCAAACCATATTACTAAAGTTTAAGGTAACTCTACAAAAGACATAGGCATATGTGTATCTAATAATATTATATCATAAAATAGATAATTTTAAATAATATGTTTGTTCCTGTAACTTTAGTAAAACAATCTTTTTAAAAAAATAAGTTAGTAATATAAGTAATGTTTTACGGTAAATATCATGTTACTAAAGTTTACGGAATAAGTTACCTTTATTATTATTAGTAAAACGAACAAATGTTTAACAACTACACTGTTCATGGTTGTAGTAACAGAGAACACTACTTTTTACTTTTTTTGTTTTAAGTTAAGGATTTTAAGGGTAGTAGCCTCCGTCAAGATATATAGGTTTAGTATATATTCTATTAACAGATAAAAAATTACAAAAGAATATAGGTTGACCCTATTACACCACAAAATATTATTTAAAATTCAGTACTTCCTATTACTTTAGTAATAACTCGAAACTCTAGACAGACAGTATGTAGTGTGTTACTTGTTATGGTATAATATTAAGCTACTAAAGTCCAAGGAACAGTTAAATTTTGCCAATAGTACCGGGAAACTTACAAAAGGCTTATGTGTATTAGTTTTAGTATGAGCCGAAGAGACGTTGTTGATATATATTACGAAAATTGCAAGATGTTAACTTTAACAATAAAATTACAATTCATATTAGGTGTACGTTCAAATTCACTATCACTCTCCATTTTTACACAGCAAAAGATAATTTTTTCTAACAATACTTTTGACAGGTTGAAATTAAAATAAGTGTAATCAGGCAACCGAAAATCACGAACTACTTGATTAAAATTTTTGTGACATTCGTGTTGTGTATCCCAAAGACATTTAACCTGAAGAGACGGGACAAATGGTATCTTTGTTTTCCCCCAACATTGAGGCACATTCTATGGTCGATAGATGTAGCGTTGCCAAATTTAGTTACTGTACATACTTTTTTCATATTAAATTATAACACTAAATACTTATTTTCCCCATTTTTGATTCATCAAAAACCGGTTCTGAAGTTCTTACATGTCAATCTGGCAATGCCGCTTCCCTTGGTTCCGCCTTGTTTTACCCCCAAAATATTTATAGTATGCACGTAGTAAAGTAACTGCGCCAATAGATTGAGAGCATTGGAGGTCGACGACCGACGGCTCTTCCCCATTCGATAAGTATACTAACTTGGTAACGTTTCAAAACCAGTGAAGGCACTGCTATAAATATGTTTATCTACTTTGATTATATTATATACCTACCTAATACTGGTACTTATTAATACAATAGCTTTATAGAAATACGCTAACAATTTACTGGTTTAGCTAACCTAAATAAACCAATTACAATTGCCAATACTCTAGATTTAATCTTTTTTTCTAGATATACCAGTTTATCTAGGAGATTTTTTTCAGTGATAGTCGCATTTATAATGAAATGAAAATATATTTTTAATAGGTATTTAATAGAAGAAAATACTTATTAAGCTACTTTTTGAATATGTCATTAACCAGATATTTGTCATATTTGTATGTTTTTAAATAAAATTTGTATGCTTCAGTTCCTTTTCATTTGTCTCAAAAATAATGATAAGCAATTTATTTTTAGGCTAGCAGTGGTATGATTTGATTTTTCGTTTAACCATTGAGAGCAGAAAAACCCTATGTATGTGTCATAAAAACGTTTAAATCGGGATAAAATTGCGTATTTTTGGTATCTCATAAATTTCGTGTTCAAATTTGAAATTATTCAGGAAATAAGTTTTCGGAAATTTTATTTCATTATTAGCTGCTGAATAGTATATTATGCAATGCAATGCCCATTCATTGCAAATGTAAGTTGAATATACTTTTTTCTACGACTGCCCTGAAAATGGACAAAAATGCACTAACAACTGCTCTTGAAAACTGGACATTTCAAACATCGTGTGAAAAGTATACTTTGCACACGGCGTGTGCAAAGTATACTTTTCACACGCTTATTCGGGTATTTAGATTAAAGGGCTTCGTCTCCGTTTTAGAGCTTCGCCCTCAAAGGTCCCATTACCAGATCTCTAAAAAAGGGGGCCCAATTATAGGGCTTCACCCCCGGGGAGCCCCATTTTGCAAAACTGTAGAAAATGGAACTCTTATACCAGAGGCCCCCTTTTAAGACTTGGGGCCCCATTTTAGGGCTTCGCCCCCGGGGGCTCCATTGCTAAATCTGTAAAAAATGGGACTCCCATTTTTCAAAATATTTGGAAAATAGGGACCCCACTGCGGTGGCCCCATTTTAAGACTGTGCCCCTAGTTATAGTTTAGCGAGAATCTCTTACTCACGTAGCTTCTTTCATTAGGAATATAATTTTCTGATAAATCAATAATAAAAATGTTTCCCATATAACATGTAATTTTCTACCACACTCCCAGTGGGGCACCCTGTATGTAGCAGTCATAGAAAAAGACGTGCTGAAAAGACTTTTTACACTCATGAGACTTTATGACACTCGCTTACGGCTCGTGTCACCAAACTGTCTCATTCGTGTAAAAAGTCTTATTTTCAGCACTTGTTGCACAATATACTATCTCTATTTTGGTATCATAAAGACGTCTTTTCGATACGCAAAGTTGTGTCAAAAAGAAGTTCTTTTCGACACTATTTTTGATGACTGGTTGCTATGATATTAACAAAATTGTGCAATGTCAAAGCTCACTAGCAAAAATTTCGACACCGTTTTGAATGGGATTCCTAATAATACAGACGTCAAAAGTAACAAGATGGCCGTTCAACTTTTGATCGCGACTTGAATAAATAAATGTTTTTCATTAAAAAACGTGCAAAATAGCACTCTTCGCCCAGTTTTGTTTGGTTTCAAATGGACGTTTTAAAGCCTGAATTTGTGCGACGCGACGCGACGTGTAGCTTTTTTATATTTCGTGAGTGATTTCCTATAAATATTTTTTATAAACTTTATATCAAAGTAACGATGGTCTTGCGGTGTGAGGTATGCAAAATCTCCAGCTATTATCATCCGAACCTGAGTTTCCACAAGTAAGTAAAAGTAAATGAAACACAGTAGTACAGTGGGCACCATTTTGTGATGTGATTAATTAATATTTTATAATACTTACCTATGTATGTGATATTAATGGATAATCTGATATGTTTGCAGTCATTTACCAACCTCTATTAAATCATTTTTGAAGTGAATACTTTTCTGGTTTCATCGCAGTGGTTTTGCAGGGACACGGAAGAATTTCGTGACACAGCAAAATAAGTAACTAACCTTCAGACCCAAATCTAACCCAAACTAACTCAATCTAACCCACACACTATAAATAAAACATAAATATATTTTAAATAATGCACTCGAATAAATACAATCATTTCAAATTAAACGTATTTACTTTATTGAAATTATTATTCTGATGGACTCACATTTTCAAAGTCTACGTCTATGAACTGTCCTTGCTTTCGTTCAGGCGGGGGCGGGCAATACTACATTTAGTAGTGGGGACAAAGTTTGACAAAAGTTTGTACACCATACATGAAAATATAAGGAGGCGGGACAATCGTTTTGTTGATATTTTTGCAAGATTTCGGATTTTTATGAATGAGTTGTCGGGTCTCTTTAGGTTAAATGTTTTTGGTGTATCCATCATTTTGGCCAAACCAGACCCAACCTATGTGAAAAAATTTCACACAGTAGTATCATACATCATGTGAAATTAGTCATTTTCAGATCCTGTTTGACGTGCGTTTTTAGACACTTTTCATAGCAGTCGTAGAAAAAATATTATGTTGAACGATCATAAGTACTAAAAAACGGCTTGGTAATAAAACATACGGTACATTGACAGCGGTGTCATTGACAGAAAAAATATTTCATATTCGGATTAGTATTCAAGAAGTGTGTTCCTTTGTCCATTGGGCCGGCCTTGGTGAGCACTAAGAATGCACAATTTAATTTGTATACTGTGAAGTCGAACATCGTTTTAAACCGCTTTTTAAATTTAAATTTGTATTTATTAAACAAGTATAATTAAAAACCATGTAATGTATTGATGTTTTGCACTAAGTAATTTGCGTATAGTGTGTGTTTCATAAAATTATTTGGAGGAGATGTAAAGGCAACTTCTCTCAGCGTCGCGTCGCGTCGTTCCATACGTATTATCAAAGGATATACTCTTTGATATTATATAACAATAAATAAGAAATGTAGCACACTCTAATTGTCTTTTTAAATAAATAGTATCATTAATCTCAAGTCATTAAAAAGAAACCATATACATAATACGTTACAATGTTCTAGTAGGTATGAATCCTATAGTGTGAGTTACCGTGCTTGTTAAATTTTGGCCTTCACCCAAAAAGTCTTTATTGGGGGACTAGAAATAAAGATGGGATGAAGACCCGAGGATTCCTTTAGAAAAACTACCCCAAAATTACCCCAAAGTTAAATTTTTTTAGTTTTTTCAATTTTCTCAAAAACTATTATTTTTTCAAGAGCCCTTCTTAATTTAAAGAAAATAAAATTTCCCATCGATTGGTGTATAACATGTTTATTTTGAACAAAAAATAAATTCAAAAATAACTCTAAAAATGTTGTACTTTGGCAACATTGACTCTATAATTTCCTATACTTTATTCAAAGTTTTCAATTTCGAACAGGAGAAATATTGTTAGTTCAATAATATAATAGTCTGGTAAACTCTTGAATATAAGAAATAAAGAATAGTAAACTTAAAATACAAAATATAAAAATAAGAACAAAATATGAAACTTTAAAATACCAAAAACAAGAGTAAACATACTTACATATTTTATATTACCTATACTTTCCAATAATATTGCTGTTTTACATTTGTGAGTCCATTAAATAAAAATCGTCTTATATTAGTTTGTAAGTTAGATAAAAGGAACATAAAATACAGAATAAACAAAAATATACCAAAGAATTTACTGTATAGATATAATAATGAAATCAAGATTTTAAACAAACGCATTTGCATAATGTACAAGGAAGATTCTTTTTTTTTTACAACTGCATGCTTTAAGACAACCCTTTTTACAGTTACATTTAATTACCTCCTCGCAGGAATTACTAACTTGTGGGATTGATATCCACTTTGGGCTAAGTTTGCCCTCGGGAGATTTTCCCCAGCCAAAATCACAAGGGTCTGGAGCAGTAGAGCATCCTGCGATAGCTTATGAAAACCCAAGATAGGAATGTGCAAACCGTTTTTTTTATCTCGTGCAGTTTAGATTTTAGAGCTTGTCAAAGTGTCAAAATGCCCGACTTTCAACTGTCAATATTTGATAAACAGCTAAAGATAGGTATAAGATATTATACACAAAATGTGTTTAGATTTTTCTAGAGAGTCCAAAAATTTAGTAATATACCTACAGGATGTTCTATTTAAAAAACAATATCAAAGTGACCCCTGGCACTTTTATTTGATGTTCAATTGTTTTTTGCTGAACATATCCGAATTCGCGGGAGAAAATTACATAAGATGGCTATTTTATAAAAGTACAGTCAAAAAATCGCCTTGTCTAGTCCTCGTTGGATAACCCTGCCTGTACATACAGGTCAAAACGCCCTTCGCGAAGTGCACGCACAAAAAGGAGTAGTATACCCTCAAACTTCAATACGAGGTACCAAAATGCAAAAGTTGTTTTTTTTTTCATTTTTTCAGTTAACCAGTCTTCAAAATTGGAAATGCAGAAGACTTGATGTGCCTCGCGCAATAATTTATTTAGACACACGTAGGAAACTTGATTAGCGTACCTGCAAAATTGGAAATAAACATACCTTCTAAAATTTTATCGAAGTCCTCCACAAAGCCTGTTTTTAATACCTATCTAGCTTTTGTAACATGAACAGCATTAAGTATTCCGTCAACGACTCCAGAGTTGGCAATTCCAGCTTCTGTTAAGGTTTCACCCCATCCTGAACGTTTTAATAAATCCCCAATAGCTTTGATGAAATGTTTTTTGTGTGGAAACCACCCAGCATTATTACCATATGAGAAACAGAGGGATGGCTCAACTGAAGTTTTTTCATAAGGGCGTATATAAGCTGGTCACCTGTAATTATAGGTATTTGCCCGGGATAGATATAAGCCACGGATGCTTTCACAATGTGCATTGCTTGTAAAATCATGTTGGGATCAGTTGAGGATTCCTTAAAGAGTGGGAACAGTCCGCTTATATGGGGAGTACTTGGCTTAGACTGACAAGCATGGTACCTAGACCAGGAAGCAACAATATCGGTATCGATTTCGGTGTCTTATGTAATATTGATTTGTTCTGAAACTGATGCAGCCCACATCTCTTCTCTTTTCATTTCCATAATTAACAAGTTTTGGTCCATTTCTAATGATACTTCACTAAACCTAACGTTCTTTGGCATTGCAATAGCTGTTACAGGCAACTTCGTGAAATATTCGGGAAGCTTGATATTTGGTAATGGATTACGTGAGGTTGCCTAGAAGATTGATATAGCAGATCCATGAAATGAATCCTTAGATGAAGTCGCTAATGGATTGTGATCAATATTGTCTACAGCAGCAACTGTAAATAAACCTTTGCGCATATTTATAGGACAAACAAGATCTTCCGTGTTATACTTCCGTATAATTGACTGACCCATCATACGTTCAATGTATTTCACCCTATTATATGAAATAGACAAACCAAGTCGATGTAATTCTAATTCATTGACTAAGCGAGCACTTCGGAGCAAGAAATGGATTAAAAGACCCAAGTAAATAGGTAGTGGTGGTTCGCATGTTTTTGGAACTTGAATATTGAAGTGAATAAGCTGACAAGTAGTAAGTGTATTCTGTTCATTTTCAAAATTCTTTTGTGAACAATAATATTCCTATCAGGAATTTTAGTTTGTTCGATACCTCTTCTTCTTGGCAATTTGCTTGAAAACCTTCAACTGTATATTCAAATTGTTTTTGTCTCATTATTTCACGTCGGCATGTTAGAGCGACTTTGGTTAGTGTTCGGAATTCTGCTTGGCTGTTTGTTTCGATCATAGAGGATTGAACAACGTCTTTCATAGATTTAGCGCAAAAAATATTACTTAATTACGATAACCAACTTCTTCAACGTGTTCTGTTAACAACGGGGATATTGAATCGTAAAGCCTTTACTTTCATATCGTCATATATACATTTTAGTGAAAAATACGTTTTTCCAGAAGTGAGTTCTTCTTCTACCTACTCTTGTGTTTCTCGTATTGACGATTGAAGTTTACCAGACAAAGAGTATGGCATTTTAGTTCATTGGAAACCACGTCTCCAACCGATAATTCCTTAATTATATAGTTGACATTTAAAACAATTGCTTAACAAGTCTTATTAATGTAATGCAATTGACAAGAAAATAATAGAATACACACTAATAATTGTGATTTTCTAAAAACATCTATTTTTCACAAGTTAGGTACCTATACATCTAATTAGATTTTGCTTGAATTTGTTCAAAGACATATAAGACGTACACATTCTCAAAATGGTTCTAAGAACGGTTTAGATAATGTTATTTCTCTCAAGTTAAAGGATTGTTATTTGATCAATGTCATCATGCTTTAGGCAAGAAGTATTTCGGACAATAATTACATGACTAAATAATTATGCATATTGAAGCTTCCAAGATAAATAAGTTCTTCAGATTCCCATAAATATTTGAATATAAAATATGGTATCGTCGTGACGCATCGACTGTCATGGAAAGTTAGTTTAAATATTCAATCTGTGACCGGTAAAATGTCTACGAATTTCGAATGGATTTCGAGAATATTTATTTGAATAAAATTGTATTAGTTCATTTAGGGAAATCCTGTACGCTGAAAACATATGAATGAATTTCGCACTCATCTATGCGATGAGTTTGCAAATTTTAATTGCCAGGAACACTATAGTTTTACATATTGTATCTTTTCATATTTTTTTATTACGCATGCATCATAATCAACGATTATCGCACGCTGCAGCGTGCTTAAAATGATGTTTATGATGCGCCTACTTTTTTAAAGGTTGCCATAGAAACATTTGATCATGTCAAATGTGACAGATTAATATATTCGTCAATATATCCCTTAAGTTTAATATTTAAAACATTTTTGAGGTTATGATGCATTCGTAATAAAAAATAGCGTACGATATACGTGTATAAGATGCCTTTAAAGCCCTTGCGACTTACAAAACACTACGCTGCGCGTCGTGTTTTGAAATATGTCGTGCGTGCTTTAAAGGCCCTCTTATACACTTATATCATAATATACTATTATATAATTTTTCTCATTTTATGAAATACATTCAATTACGCACAGTTCACTCTAAGGCCGATTTTCGGAATATACAATTACAATATATGTTTATCAGGAATCCTACTAACAACTATGGTTATAACTAAGAACTAATTAGCTCATGATGACTAGTAACTATAGGTAACTCTGACTGAAAAGTTCACATATATTGTAAGCCAGACGTAACTTACAAACAATTCAATTAGCATTTACTTAATCAGAATGATGCGAGCAGTCGAAAAGAATGTTAATTATATCTCTTCACAACTAACCAACGGGCTATTTGGATTTTATGCCTATTAATATTCAGAATATCTGAAGATATTTGCATTATTCAATTTCTAGTTTTCTCCAATATTTGCTTATAAAGATTATCTATCAGAGAAGCAGTTTCTATGATAATTCCATTAATTCAATAATTGGTACCTTGGAACATTAATAAGTACCATAAAAGGGGGATACTTCGACTGTCAGGGCAACTTCGACAATTGGGTTTCTTAGACATGCCACGTGCACGTGATCGTTTTCCCGAAAATTATCGTCGGGCGCGCGAAATTTAACCTTTTAGAACGGGTCAAGTCAAAAGGTTTATTTATGTCGCATGATAATATGTCGCTAAAAAATGCTCACAAATTACTGAAGAAAATATGCGAAAAATAATAGCAGTATGCCCAAGTAGCAATTTAAATGCTGTTAGTTTTATATCAGCTTTAAAATACTTTTAAAATGGTCGGTAGAAATACTGGTGTTTTATGAACACCTTCAAACATGCTAACAGAACTTAAAGTTTATTTATACTTAAAAATAAGTTTTAAAGCAGCCTTGACAGCAATAATATTAAGTGTCCATGGACTTGAGACCGATTACTCTTGTGTTAGCTTTAACGAAGCTTTTGTGTTATCAATCTTAAAACTCGTTGATCTTCTGGAGGGTTTAAAGTATGTTTAGTTTTAAAATAATCTGTCTTAAGACTATACCTTTAAGTTGGATTTAAAACATATTCTTTAAGCACTTCATAAAACTTTCAGTTTTATATAAGATAGCAATAAAGCGCAAGTCTTAGATTGGCTACTTAAAAGACTGTATTAGAATTACTGGGAAAATATATTGCTTCATTAAGGTCATATAAACTTTAAAAAATCCTATTTGACTTTTCTATTGCTTTCTTAAACCATTACTTTTACCCCCACCGACTAGAGCTCTTTTATAACGGCCATCTTATCATTCTGACTATCTGTCGTGACTCAGTAGCGGTGTTCAATATAATTTCCTTAAAAATGGTAAATATTTCATATAAATACTGACAAGTTAAAAGAAGTGGTAATTTCAAAAATAAAGTAAAGTTTCAATCTTTAGAGATAATAAATGAAAATGTAGATTAACATAAAAGTGGGCAAAATTTGAGGTAATGATGATCTAATTGTGCGCGGAAAACTTGATCGCAGAGCTACAAGACTTATGCGACACCGTGATAAGGCCAAGTAGTTTTATGGGCAGGCTGAGCAACCTGGGTCAAGACTAAGAAGCTTTCAAGGAAGCTTTACTCTAAGGAACAGTTAGGAGTAAACAGATTAAATACAGTCAATAAAAGGTTATGACAAAACTAATATCATTTATGCCTTCTTTATAAGAAACCTTGAGGTTTTAAATGATAATAAGCCATATTTTTTACAAACAACACAGGCCTCCATATTGGAAATATTTTAGAGAGGTAATATTATTCAACAATTTTATCAAAATTTTGCAGATTCTACCTTAAAAATAAGAGGATATTAACAGTAGGCAATACAATATAAGATTACAAGCAAACATTTTTAGGTTTGTTTATATTAATTAAACCGTGTTAAGAATTAGTCAGTAATAACTGGTTTACAGGTTATGATAATTTTATCTAAAGATATTATAAATCTCAGAGTTCTTAAACTCATACTAATCTTAGATCACTATGAATTCTATGGTTTTAAATGACACTTGTTAAAAGTTTTATGATTGCCTTGAAGGCAAAGATAAGAGAATCTATTTCAATGCAAGTTGGTTTTAAACAAGCTTTAACATTTAGTCTTGAGATCCTCATAGGAGTGCTGTAAGAAGTTTGTCTAGAGCAGAAGATTTTAAGTGAGTCTTATTCATTTGGCTGTAACAACGTCTTGAAAACCATATTAAAGCTTCGTTTGTTACTTGGGTGGACTGGAATGAATAGGAAAGCAGCCAGTGGAAAGTACAAGGTTTCAAAGACAACCCTATCGACGAGAAGTAGCGGAAACTATACAAAGTAGGCCATCCGACGGTATTGGCAAAAGAAAAAGAAAGTTTAATAATTATTAGTGACACTCTCGATTCTCTGAGTTATTGGGGATATCCGATGGCCAGTAGTGTATTGCTTCCGTTATTTCTCAGTTTGTAAACAACCAAGGGTGTAACGTAATAATATGGAATTAGAAACAATTTACCCGTTAGATTAGTCACACATACAAAACAAAATCGTGCATCGGTGAGTCAAAGTGCAATTGGTGAATTTTTATCAATATCAAGCCCCATTTAGTGAATGCTTCTCGTCAAAGCATCTATAAGGTTCTTGTTCCAAGAGGCAAGAAAAAAGTGGAGAGAATCAAGAACCATTCCAGGGTTTCGGTAAGCGTTATGATATGAGGGGCAGCAGGCGGCTGAGGCGGCCAACTTTTTCCCACCAATGATAGTCTACAAATCCCTGAATTTGTATAACAATTGGACGCAAAGTGGACCACCAGCTGGAACGGTGGATGGTCATAGCAAAAGTGGTTGATCCGGCATGAACTTGTTCGGATAGTGGTTTTTGATATTTGGGTTCCACATGCAAGGAACATAGTCAAAAGGGTGGACGAACAATAATTGTAATTGTAATATCAAAATTAATAAGTAACTTATTTTACTTTAGGAAAAAATAACAAAAAACTTTCAAGTGCCAATATTAGAATTTCAGCGAGGATTTCAGCTTGCAGAAAAGCGAGTGTTATTTTTTTAAACATCATCTTATGAAAGTAAGTTCACATGAACGGCTTAAATTTATTAATTATTAACAATACTAACATTGATTATCGAAATTGTTGGAAGTGGCCACCTTCACTAATAGGCATGCTTCCGCCGGGTATTTTTTTATATTTATCTATATGACAGATATTTGTTTCATATAACTAATTATTAATGAAATGACAATATGCAACCGATGACAAATTTTAAATGGATTTCAAGAATATTTATTTCAGAAGTTACATTAGATCATAATATGGGAAATTCCAAGCTGAAAAATATATGAATGAATCTTTCAGTCATTCATGTTAACATTTTACTATCATACGTTTTTATTACATAGAAATTGGTATCAGCACACAAAATTGGTTACTAGTACGTCAAAATTGTAATATTGCTGGAAATCGGTCAAGTAATAGGCATAATTACAGTATAGGACAGTATATCCACTGACTGTAACATATACATGGCTATATTGGCTATTCGTGTACCACGAATAGCGAGAAGCAGACATTTTTAACTCAATTAGTTGTATCAGTTTTATATCGGAAATGCTGTTATATTTAGCATATTGGATATTAATTTTTAAAGAATGAGAAAGTCTTATATAATGCTTACAGGTTCGCTGCTAAGAAATACCCGGGTTTCGTTTCGGTTCAGTTCATTTAATATTTCTTCGTTTGTTACAAATACTTGTAACCCCTATAGAAAAATGTATTTTGCGTTTAAACTTTTGAGCTAGAAATATGGTGGAACAAACATTTTGAGAGAAAAGCCTTAAGAACATTTGATCTTCTGATGAAGACAAATTTTTCTTCTAAAAGGTAAATTCTTGTGAGCCTAATATGTGGTTTTCCATTCTTGTAAGGATGAAGTGGCGATGGTGGTAGAAATAAAAAGAAGATCAAGGCAGACGTCTTGCAGAAAACGACTAATAAAAACCAATGCAGAATGTAAAAGCAAGATAACAAAAATAATTCTATGGTAATAATAAAAACTGTTATTTTAAAATTGTTAGCGCAAATCGGTTAAGGAATAATCAGAAAATGTACGTATATTCTGTGAAAATACCTTGTATAACAAAGATTCCCTAATTTCAATTATAATTGCTTAATATCGGTATCACTAAAAAGACGCCGTAAAATAAACAAAGTTTAACTGATTTCTATATAATTCGCAAATATGTTAATAATATCCTTATTCTGATATCTCAGGAGAAAAAGGCGGATACTTTTGTGGCATTGCGCGTTGTTGAGCCAGTGAACACCTAATAAATGAAACGCAAGGCAAAAAGTGTAAAAAAAACGTTTTTCATTTCTACCTCTCTATATCCTCGCTAATCTGGTCGGTTTGTTTACTCTAACACCGCTCAAGTTTTTTGGCTTTCGTGGAACCCGATACTTTACTGGTTTCTGTTTTATTGTGACAACAAATCGCCCAAATAGCAGTCTATTTAGCCACATACGTTTGTATTTTCCATATTATTTTTTTATTAAACATAATCTTAAAAACGCGAAATGCATCGTACAAACAAGTTTATGTTCAGCATTCTAGAGACTGATTAATTCACGATAAATATCGTTGATTTGAAAATAATATATGCTGCCATTATATAAACCAAAAAGTCGTGCATGGCGAAAACGCAGCATCTGCATAGCAGAAAGAATTTGCAACATATCAGGCAAAGCAAACTAAATACAAAAAAAAATCGGCTTCAGATGATATTCTGATTAAATTATTTGCTAATCTATCAATTATTATTACAGACGTATTAGTCTAACAAGTTTCAATAAACCACCTAGTCAGTTATGGACGATTACCTTCAAATTTCATAAAATACCTTTATTTAACTTTTTGCAAATATATCGGCGGTTATATAAAAATTAATTTGCATTAGTTCTTTATTTTCATCTTGCGCTTTCGATTTCTCCAGCTTATAGAATTGCGTTATTAAAAAAGTTCTTATTGGACACAGTTTCGGTCTTGAACTTAACCGAATCTAGGTTAAATTATTAAATAATCAATAAGTAGGTGTTTTGTATACGAATAGTCGGTTTGCTTCAACTGACCGCAATATATGGCACATATTGTAGTTTGGTGTTTGGTATATACCTACTTACTTACTTAGATCTGATTATTTACGGACTAAGGTAACAGTAGCGATAAAATCTCGAATGTATTCCTACAGTTTAACTGTTTAACAGAAGGTAGAAGATATAATTAGTCAGCATTTTATAAGATTTTGAGATCATTGTGGTTAGAAGATTCAATGATTCAAACACGACGTTTTAAGGAAAATCCAACGTATTTTCCTTAAAACGACGTTTTATCAGAAGAGAAATATCAGAAAAAAATATCTAATACATACATTTCTCATTTGTTAGCCAATTCTGGGCTCACCGTGTTGATTAAAAATGATACTTCATTCACTATGTTTTTACAATATTATGATTTTTGCGTATTTTTTACCCCCCAAGAACTTTTGAAAGCCAATCAACTTGAGATAGTCACAAATCATTTTGTTAAACTTAAATAAATAATACATATGTGGTCCCTTAAAAAACTTGTAATTCCCAAAGAAACAGTGAGAAATAAATAGATCGTCGAATACAACATTGCAATATACACCGCTTCCACGTAGAAGAATTAGGTACATATTAAGAAAATTATGGTTTATCTGCCTTTTGACTCGCAAGTATTTTTCTGAAGCATTCCTTGATGTACTAAGCTAGGTGAAATTTCATTAAAAAACTACAATGACATGGGTTAGCTAAGTGAATGACACGAAAAAACTTATGAGGCAGTGAGGAAAGTTACCCGACAGGAATTAAAACAGGAATAAAATCTTGAAGTTTGCCGATATTTTCGACATAAAACTCTATAAAAACGAAGATTCCTGGAACAGCCGTAGACGAGACGAAATAAGAGATGACGGAAATGTTAGAGAGGCAATTAAAGCACGAAGAAAGCTAGTACTGGAGATGATCGGCTTATCAATGCATGCCCCAATGGGAAAACACTTCAGAGTTTTAAACCTTCTACCAGTACACGACAGAGGGAGTACTAGTTAACATCTTACCGTTCATCTATAACGATGTTGATTGACATGTTGCTTGCATTTTCAGTTAGGTTCGGGAAGGGCACCCACTAGCCTGTCTGATGAGACTTGTGAAAGTCGAAACCGGTCACAGGTGTTGCTCTTCCCGGACCTTAATGAAAATTAAGCTACTGTATCAATATTCTGGTCTTCCGTAAACGAACTTTCTTTCGCAAATCATATGATATAGACCAACAAATGGAAGCAAAAGATGAGTTCTGCCCAAAAACTGTAAAAGAACAAAAAATCAGTGCAGAGACAAAAGCAAAAATGGAATGGAGAAGAGCACTGAAGAGCGACAAATATACAAACGAAAATATTATTAGGGAAATAAATAATGATATCTCTAAATCCATAAAGAGAGATATAAGGAAGTATAAGAAAGAAAAAATAATACAGACAATTGAGGAAAATAAAAGCATGAAAATAATGAAGAGGAAATTTTCAAAAAAGGAGATTCTTAAACCGAAAAATGAAACCGGCAAAACAATAAACAACAGGGAAGAACTATTGAGAATAGTGGAGCAATTCTATCAAACCCTGTACACCAACAAGTCCATCCTAGATGCAACAGTATACGAAAGAAGAAAAGGTTTGAACTAGGGATCAGAAGACATTCCCGACATCACTATAGAGGAAATATATGGGGCCCTTAGAAAGATTAAAAACAACAAAGCCCCAGGAGAAGATGGTCTAACAGCAGACATGATAAAGATAGGTGGAAAGATACAAAGCATCCAAAGGTTTTTTAATCTTTGCCTCTAGAGTCAAAACCTCCCAGATGAATGGTACAACTTAATAATGATTCTTATACACACAAAAGACGATAAAACGAAGCTTGAGAATTATAGGCCTATTAGTCTCCTTAGCCACCGGTATGTATAAACTCTATACCCTAATCCTTGCAAATAGGTTGGAAACTAAACTAGATTTTTACCAATCTCGGAAACACGCTGGCTTTCGCTCCGGATATGGCACAAATGACCATCTTCAGTGCCTGAAAACTTTAATAGAGAAAACAATCGAATATAACCGACCATTAGCTCTAATATTTCTTGATTTCTGTAAGGCTTTCGATAACGTAGAAGTTCCAGCAATTCTTGCACATCATCAAAAATATCTACACAAATAATGCAACAACAGCACATCTTCACTCCACCACCAACAAAATAAAAATAAAACGCGGAGTCAGACAGGGCGATAAACTATCCCCGAAATTGTTTATAACAGTCCTCGAGCATGCATTTAAAAAACTGAACTGGGAGCATAATGGTGTCATCATTGACGGAGAAAGACTTTACCATCTTCGCTTTGCGGACGATATTGTTCTCCTGGCAGAGAACCTCGGAGAAGTCAAAGATCTCCTACAAGACAAGAGGTAGGATTACATATAAACTTTACAAAGACCAAAATGATGACAAACATGGTTCAAAGAAAATATTCCAATAAGTCTGAAAAGGAAAGCTTTCGATCAGTGTATAATACTAGTTTTATCATATGGCGCAGAGACCGTAACACTTACTAAAACATCTATAAGAAAATTACAAGTAACTCAGAGAAAAATGGAGAGATCGATGCTTGGTCTGAGCCTTAGAGATCGTGTCAGAAACGAAATATACGGAGAAGAACGCAGGTAAAGGACGTTATAGAGCATATACTAAGATCAAAATGGAAATGGGCCGGACACATAGCAAGAATGAGCGGAGACCGCTGGACAAAGAGGATACTCGAATGGAGACCGAGAGCAGATAAACGCAGCAGAGGAGCGACGATTTGAAGAGAATTGTCACAAACTGGGCTGAGGCTGCCCAGGACAGGGAAACGTGGAAAAGCTTTGAGAAGGCCTATGTCCGACAGTGGACGCGAGAGGCTGTATGATGATGATGCCTTCTCATTTGAAAGGTCTGATGAAGATACAAAGCGTATCTCAAGGTGTGCCTCCAGAATTCCTCACAGCCTTATTGCAGGATGTGTTCGAGAGAATAATATGGGACGAATTGAGCATTAACTTTGATCGAGAGTTTTTAACACTTACTTAAATGTGGATGATATTGTCATCACTACTGCTCAAAATATGCCTGCAGGGTTCCATGCTGCTTGCAATTAGGTTGGTTTGAAATAATCTCGGAATAAAATAAACATATCGAGCAGGTTACATACTAAATACCTACGTGATAAGCTCAAAATTAGTAGACAATCAAACAGCTACATAGACGAGTAGGCTTGGCATAAGCTGTGTTTGATATAATCTTCAAGATGTTTCAAGTCAGTAATTCACCAAAAACACTACGTGTTGTGCAGAGCTTTATGGAGCGGTCAAAGCTCACTTAGTTTCTATAAACCTATTTCGACTTAAAAAAAAACGTAGCGCTGGTTCTGAAAAATTTTATTAACTAATTTGATTCAAATATTATAAGGGAAATAGTCAAAATAAGTTGAAATAAATTTGAAAACATATATAATATAGTTTGTAATCTGGACCAGTTTATAGCAGCCTCTCTAAAAACGTGCTTGACAAACATAAAAATATCTTTCAAATATTATAAACTTTTCGGGAAAAATATTCTTCATATAGATTAGCATATTTTTGAATAAATGATTTAGAATAAAATGTATTGTTTTCCACTCGAATGCATTTATTTTACCAAATTGACAGTTCAAATAAACAGAATAAGTAGGTATACTTCTTAGTTTACGACTTATCTCATTAGGACTAGGTTAATAAACAAAATACTGTTTGAATCAACGTGCAACGTTCGTTTTCTGAGCAATAGTAGATATTTGTCACACATTTGGTAAATTAATAAACAACGTATGACTCACGCGAGGTGATTAACTCAATATTTACTTAAAAGATAATCAAGGAAGGAAACTAGCCACAGACATTTCATTATTATCAATCTTTATTTGTGTGTTATTTAAATAATACGTTTTGTCGATATAAAATTATACAAAATATGGCATTTGGCATGATTTCACAAATAATTTATGAAATAAGATGTCTCATAATCAATTGTAAAATAGTTATTTTCTCATCGACAGAAACTGGGATATTTTAGAAAATTACGATCTGTTCCTTGTTTCTAGAGAAAACAGCTTGAATTAAATCAATAAATATTAATAGAAACCATATTAGGGACTGATTGGCGGTCGCAATATTATGGTTTTTGTTTAAAGCATCCCCATCCACTTAATTCTTGCTTCTATTCTTATACTTGCGATACCTTATTTTAAATGCTTGGAAATTCGCTATTCGATGATGCCAAATAAAATCAATTCCGATTAAGTAATTTTCGATTAACGAAAATAAGATATTGAAATATATATCCGATATATTATATCAAAATAAATGAGCTGTCTTCCAACTCTCGACAAACATTTGCAAATTGCACTCTGGAAATAGCCCGGATGTCTTGGGTTAGTATTTCTCATTATTCCATGGTACAAAATAAAGCTGCAAACTATAAAAAGGTCCAGAATAAAATCTATATAGTCGAATCAATTAAGAAGGTATTGAAATTGTATAAGTTAGAATGGAATCATTAAAGAATTGGATAATAATGATCCCCAGTTTTGTGAAGTTGTGAAGAACATTGAATAATTATTTGTCTGGACGCCTGAAGAATATTATTTGTTTTACTGACGTGTCTGGTACTAGTATAATAATAGAGAATATCTGGGTTTCTAATATATTGTATGTACACAGGTGACAAGAATTATGAAAATAAATGATCCGAGTTAAAAATATATAGACATTAACTCTGAACATCATAGTTTGATTTTATATTATATCTCCCCAATAAGTAATGCTGCCCAAAATTTTAACGGATAACAGACCCGTGTTTTCATTATTAAGAAAATTAAGTTGGGTTAAAAGCTAAGGTGCAAGTGTTATTCTCAACTAGATACTCAGCTTTATTTAATAAATAATTTTCCAATTGATCGTTAATCGTATCAATATAAAGTTCGCAAATAAGAGTGGCATCTAAATTACTAAATTTGCCTTTGTCTTGGGCACTCATTAAAAGAAGTGAATTACCAAACTGAGATAAGTAATACCTGCTAAAACGTATTTTAAACCTGCTAGAATTATTTTTATTTCTTAGTAGCAGTATCATCAACAACTCAAAGTAACCCAATATTTTTCTGGTTAGAATACCACCCACAGTGCTAAAGTTTCATGCATTAGAGTTATTATCCATTTGTCATCTTAATATAACAATTTTCCTTAACAAATTTGACCTTGCAATATTTTGACTAACAGTCAACATTTTATCCATATTCGGTAATCTGAAGTTCGTTGCGAAATGGAGTAACTACTACTCCTTAATATGGAATAGAGAAAAAAGATATCATTTTTACGTTGCTGTATTTTTTCATTTCCATAGTGTTTTATTATATATTCTATATTTTTAAATAAGGTAGCTTCATTACTTTATAGTTTACCTGTTTTGATATTTTAACATTTTCTAGTACCTGTATGTTAATGTTTTTGTCCAATATATACTATTATGGTAAATTAATATTTTAATTTTTTCTTTAAGAGCTGATTTTATAGTATTTAAAAGTGACTGCACACTAGCAGCAACGGTATTCCGGCGTCCTTCTGTAACTTTGGTAATCTACAGGGTGTCTCACGGTGACCGTCCATTAGAATAGTTCGCAAAGTAAAGATATTTGAATTCTGAAAATTGGTACCATAGGGTTTTTAAAGACGCTCTATTTGAATAAAATAACAGCAGCGTTGTGCAACTTCAGGTTATACCGGAAGTAGATGTCAACTTGGTTATTTTGAAAGGAACACCCTGTATATTATTTCATATTTGGATTTGTAGCGAAATTCTAGATGCATTTTATTTATAATGTCTTATACCTAAGTCTAACCGTTTTTGACATATTCTAAATTTCATGCCAAAAATGACGTTTGTGAGTCAATACTTAATTATCATTTTTTCCCGTATGAAAGCTCTAATAATTTAATTGGAATTGATTTTCTTGCAGAGGGAGCTCTACTTTAATACACTTATTTGATATTCTAATAATAAACCAATACAGGGTGATCAAAAATGAAAAATCAGTATTGAGTCGAAGAAACTGTCAAAAGGCAATTTTTTAAATAGAAATCCCCCATGTTAAAAATTTTATCTTATTTAGCCTTAAAAATAACTCTAACTTTGTATAAGGTATTCTATTTCAAAATTTTGTAGTTTTAAAAATATTGGCAGTTTAACATTTTTATTGTTAAAATATGGTCAGTTGTTCATGACCGCCATGATAAAATAAGTGATAATACGTTGTTTCCATGGTATCGCATGTCAATGCCAAATCAATTGCGATCATTAATTATTCCATTTTTAGACAGTATTTGTTAAGAATAAACTCTATTTTTCTGTGACGGGAAAAACGACGATTTAATATTGAAAAAACATATTACTACAATATATTAAAGTCAGCAAATTATCGGTGTGAAATTTGAATTTTTAAACCAGTAGGTTGTTGTACTTATTACTTATTGTGACAATAGACCTGCGTTGCTAAGGAAACCTTTAAAGTAATCAAATATCTGTCAGTTTAATTCTGTGATTTGATTTATATGTATATTATATGTATGTATATCCGGGAAAAAAGTAATTTCACAAAAAGTGGTATTTTGTTACCTGGCAACCGAGATAAAATGTCACAGAAAAACTCTAATTTTAATGTTGGCACACAATAATTAATCGCATTTGATTTGACAATGACACGCGGTACCATGGAAACGTAGTATTACTTGTTTTATCATGGCAGTCATGACCAACTGACCATAGCTAGCTAACATTTAAACAATAAAAATGTTAAAACTGTCCAAAATTTTGAGAACTACAAAATTTTTAAATGGAAAACCTTATACAAAGATAGAGTTATTTTTAATGCTAAATAAGATAAAATCATATAAATGGAGGGTTTCCATTTAAAAAAATTGACTTTTGAAACCCTCCAATTTTATAATTTTATCTTATTTAGCATTAAAAATAACTCTAATTTTGTATAAAGTTTTCCATTTCAAAATTTTGTCGTTTTCAAAATATTGGCAGCTTAACATTTTTATTGTTAAAATGTTAGCTAGCTATAGCCAGTTGACCATGACCGCGATAATAATACAAGTGATACTCCGTTTCCATGGTACTGCGAGTCATGGCCAAATCAATTGCGATCATTAATTATTGTGTGCCAACATTAAAATTAGAGTTTATTCTTAACGAATACTATCTAAAAAATGGAAATTTTAATGATACCACACAATAATTAATGATCGCAATTGATTTGACATTGACATGCGGTACCATCACTTGTTTTATCATGGCGATAATGGCCAACTGACCATAGCTAGCTAATATTTTAATAATAAGTGTTAAACTGCCAATGTTTTGTAAACTACAAAATTTTTAAATAGAAAACCTTATACAAATTTACGATATTTTTAATACTAAATAAGATAAAATTATAAAAATGGGGGGTTTTCATTTAAAAAAATTGACTTTTGACAGTTTTTCCACTCAATTTTGAATCTTCGTTTTTGATCACCATGTATTGGTTTATTATCAGAATATCAAATAAGTGCATTAAGTTAGAGCACCCTCTGCAAGAAAATAAATTTCAATTAAATTGTTAGAGCTTCCATACGGGAAAAAATGATAATTAAGTATTGACTCGCAAACGTCATTTTTGGCATCAAATTTAGAATATGTCAAAAATTGTTAGACTTAAGTATAGGACATTATACATAAGATGTAACTAGAATTTTGCTAGGAATGCAAATATGAGATATACAGGTTGTTTCAGTTAAAATAACCAAGTTGACCACTACTTCCGGTGTAGCCGGAAGTCGCACAGCGTTGTTGATATTTCATTCGAATAGAACGTCTTTTGAAACCCTACGGTACCAATTTTCAGAATTCAAATCGTTTACTTCTCCAAATATTTTAATGGACGGTCATCGTGAGACACCCTGCATATCTAAAGCTTTTGTCTCTGTAGTTCTAACTGATTTAATGGTTTTACAGAATTGAAATGAAATCATAATTACACTATAAAAATATTAATAATTGTTACGGGTAGTATCCTTTTTGCACTCACTTTGTACTGCAATTCAACTATACGTAGGTATATATATTTACTTACACAATAGGTTTTGTTAAGTTATATCTTCGAATAAAAACAATCTCAGTTTAGTCATGTAGTTTGCACAGTTCCCGTAATCAACTATGTAGCTGGTTATTATTGTAAACACGAGTATAATGATTATATTGATTTTAATTTTAATGTAATTAATACCAGTTATCTAATATAACCAGTTTCCTAGGATCGAAACTATAATTGAATAGAAAAACTGCGACACATCCCACAAATTGATTGATGAAAACGTAAATACTTATCGATAAATATTTGTTTCTGCGATCGTCCGAAAATATAGACATTCTCGATCCGTGAACAGGTCACAAGACTCGCTGTTCTAGTATTGTTTAGGATGATTTAAGTCAAGGGCATTTGAAATTAAATAGAAAATTAATATAGCCCTCCCCCCCTTCAAGTTGCCTCCTCCTTTTTATACCCAATTTTACCCGTCTATCTCTAATAGTCTAAGATCCGGTATAAGAAATATATACCCTCATCTGTTATTTGACGGTGACAAAGATTATATGTTAGATAATATATAGATCGATAAATCGCAAATGGGTTGCCTAGCTAAATCGCGTGCCGATGCCATTTTACAGGGTGAAACAAATTCGCTTCTCACTATTGGGATCTCGTAAACGGTGAAAGATACAGCAAAGTTTAAATCGGAGCAAAGTTGCGCAATTTAGTGCCCAGTATTTTGACATTTTGAAGTTTAAGATATCTCGAGTACTTCCGGAGATATCCGCAAAAAACTGAAATTTTCGATATTTCTTTTAAATTTTTTCTGACGTTATTTTTGGAAATATCAACAAAATATTAACACTTTCTAGAGGCACTTTTTAACGGTCTACCCTAAGATGTTGTCACTTTTCTAAATCAACGTTTCGATTTCTCAGAACCATCATCAAGCCAATTTTTTTAAATACGGACCTGTAGTTTTTACCAATTTTTTTGCATATTTAGGGGGTAATTTGGTAAATCCATCACCAGATGTTTTTAAATTGTAGGCGTTACTGACAAAATTACCGGAGGTTTTTTTAAATTTGAGATATCAACTTAATCTGCGTCTGTTAGTATTGTAAGTTATCTGAGGTGTTCATTTTGTTAATAATACCTACAAGTTAAAAATATTTTGCGATGGATTTTACGAAATTACCCCCTAAAAATGCAAAAAAAAAAAATTATGAAAATTATAGGTCAGTATTTAAAAAAATTGACCTGATGATGGTTCTGAGAAATTGAAACGTTGAGTTAGAAAACTGGCCATATCCAAGGATCTCGTGCCTCTAAAAAGTGCCATAATTTTTTTGATATTTCCAAAAATAACGTAAATATTAAAAATATCCGAAAATATTAAACCCCAAATTCGAAATTTTCGGTTTTTCTCGGATAGCTCCGAAAGTAGTCGAGATATCCCAAATATCAAAATGTCAAAATACTGAGCACTGAATTACGCAACTTTGCCCCCATATAAACTTTGCTGTATCTCTTACCTTTTACGCACGAGATCCCAATAGTGAGAAACTAATTTGTTTTACCCTGTATAATATAAATTCTAATTAACTTTTTTGGAACAACTTCAACTTCCCCGATTTTTTATTCAAAACAAACGAGCATTAGTTGAAAGAATGTGACTCAAGGAATTGGAGAAACATAGGTTGCTTACTTTCAGCACAACTATGAAGTTGCCAAGTATAAATACAAGTTATGAAAGTGTTATTAATGTACCCTCATCAGTTATTTAATCGATTTTTTCATAAAATGAAAACCTATTTTATTCCCTGCCCAACAGTATTAAGTTGCCTTGGCAAAAGTTTGTCACATCCATGTTTGCCTAGATTTTGATGTTAGGTTTTAACCGCGAGCGTGGACAATGACGAGGATCTGTTGAGCAGGGAATAAAATAACCTTTCATTTCATAAAAAAATCGATTAAATAACTGATGAGGGTATATTATATTAATAACGCTTGCTCACCTGTCTATACCTGGCAACTTCATAGTTGTGCTGAGTGGAAAGTAAGCAACCTAGAATTTCTCCAATTCCTTGAGTCAAATTCCCTCACCTAATGCTAGTTTTTTTTTTTGAATAACAAATCGGGCAAGTTGTTTCAAAAAGGTTAATTAGAATTTATATTATACAGAGTCAAACAATTCGCTTCTCACTATTGGGATCTCGTGAACGGTAAGAGATACAGCAAAATTTAAATTGGGGCAAAGTTGCACAATTTAGTGCCCAGTATTTTGACATTTTGATATTTGAGATATCTCGAGTACTTCCGGAGATTTCCGAGGAAAACCGAAAATATCGAATTTGGGTTTTAATATTTTGTGACGTGATTTTTGGAAATATCAAAAAAATAATGACAGTTTCTGTAGGCACTTTTTAACGATCTATCCTAGGATGTTGTCAGTTTTCTAACTCATTTCGATTTCTCAGAACCATCATCAGGTCAATTTTTTGGACCTATAATTTTTTAATTTTTTTTACATATTTAGGGGGTAATTTCGTAAAATCCATCACCAGATATATTTAACTTGTAGGTATTATTAACAAAATGAACACCTCAGAAAATTTACAATACTAACAACAATCTCAAATTTAAAAAAAAAACCTCCGGTATATTTGTCAGTAATGCCTACAATTTAAAAATATCTGACGATGGATTTTACCAAATTACCCCCTAAATATGCAAAAAAAATGATAAAAACTACAGGTCCGTATGTAAAGAAATTGGCTTGATGATGGTTCTGAGAAATCGAAACGTTGATTTAGAAAACTGACAACATCTTAGGGTAGACCGTTAAAAAGTACCTTCAAGAAGCGTTAGTATTTTTTTGATATTTTCAAAAATAACGTCAGAAAAATTTAAAAACAAAAATCGAAAATTTCGGTTTTTCGCGGATATTTACGGAAGTACTAGAGATATCTCAAACTTTAAAATGTCAAAATACTGGGCACTAAATTGCGCAACTTTGTCCCGATTTAATCTTTGCTGTATCTTTTACCGTTTACCAGATTTCAATAGTGAGAAGCGAATTTGTTTCACCCTGTATAACGGCATCGACACGCGATTTAGCTAGGCAACCCATGTGCGATTTATGAATCTATATATTATCTAACATATAATCTTTGTCATCGTCAAATAACAGATGAGGGTATATATTTCTAGTACCGGATCTTAGACTATAACGTTTAAGTCATAGACAAGGTACCCAGGAAATTATCAAGTATGTATCTAAATACTGATATTCTACTTTTGTTAATCGATGAATCATAAACATATTTCCGGAATAAGTAGAATATACGCTTAATAAACAATATGCACTGAGCAAACAATTATGATCCTTGATATAAAACGCATAACTTAAATTCGAGCTTAAATTATGTTTAAAGCCTAATTCACTTATCAAAGGTGATATTTTGAAGATCCTATTTCAAAACACATTTGATTTCGGTAATTAGTAGAAAAACGCGAAATATATATAGTGGAAACCATATGAAGAGAATGTCTTAAGTCAAGGGCATTTGAAATAAAATAGAAAATTAATATAGCCCCCCCCTTCAAGTTGTTTCCTCCTTTTATACCCAATTTTACCCGTCTATCTTTAAGGAGATGAACATATTTTACTGATCCAATTTTTAAAAGAAATTATTTGCTCGGCTAGAATGCAAGTTAAATAAACTTATAAATATGACTAAATCTCTTTTAGGTGAGCAGATTTTAATTAAACTAGTCTAACATTTTCACTTTGAATACAACGAGGAAATGAGGTAGGCCAGAATAGGGCAAATTCCGAGGCAAAACCTTTATGGCGGCTGCTATAATGCACACCTATGCGGCTTGTGTAGTAATTTACAAATACTTAATTGGATATTTTATTTCATATTCCACCGAGTATTCCACCTAATACTTGATCTTTAAAAATGCCTTATATTGCTGTATTTTCAGTACATTAGAGTTATAATGCTTTACTTTCAAACTTTAATGAAGTTTTAAAAAATATCTACCTATAAGAAAAGTGAATAGTAAGTTTATTAACCCAAACTAACCCAAAACTTCAGACAGTAGCTAGCTACCTATAATGCGTGTGCTCGTGCGAGTGCATACCATAAAAGATTAATTTATACACAACTGAACCATCATTGCCTATAACCTATTTCCTTAACAAAGTTTGTAAATTATACAATATAATAAATTAAGCAGCTATTGACGATTAGATTCAGCGCAACATTAATGCACATCTAAAAAATACCGTGAGTAAATAAATAATTCTGATGTCGCATTTTATTTAGTTGAATAAAATGTTCAACCTCGTGTTCAACAAATCTTGACCATTTGCATTATTTTGTTGTAGACCGTTCCTTACATTATTAGTTTCCAAATATATTTGCAATCAGTCTATTACATCAGCAAAAAGAGACCAGTAAATTGTATTGCTTTATTCTGATATCTAGGTAACAAAATGCATCAAGGCGGAACCCACACTGATTTCTGTCCGAAACTTATGATACATTTTGCAATTGCAGGTATTCGGTACTCTTAAATATGGAAAAGCTATAGAAGGACGATGTATTTTGTAGGTTTTGGTCTAAGGTTTCACCTATTAAAAATAGCACATGCAATTTGTTAAGACAACCTTGAAATCAACTGTGACATGGTTTAGTTGTTTAAGCACAGTTTATTGAGGCGTACGTACGACAACGGTCTCAATTAACGAAATAACTTAATAAAAATGAGAAAAGGGGAGAAAAAATTATTGAAACGCTAGTTTCAGCACTATTTCTAGGCGAAGTATTTGAAAAGTAATATTCAAAACAAATTGCTCATCTAATGTTAATATGGTTGGCATTATGGGCTAAGTTCAATAATTACTCTCGATATTTCAATGAAACTTTTTACTACAATTGAAATGTTCCTCTTCATCATTAAAGTTAAAAAGATTGATACCTATATCAGATATTTTCATCGTTGTACCCTCGGTTGTACCCAAATCTTTACTAAAAGTTTTATTTCAATTACATTAATAGAGACAATGCTAAACCCAAAAAAAACTTTTCATAAAACATTTACCCATAAATGAATTTGAATGTGGGTGTCAAATAAGTCATCAAAAATGTTGGCAAATTAGGTTTGAATATATTTTTTTTAAATACCGTTTTACATTGATCGAAGTTATTTGTCAAATGAATAAGGGATGCCAGCTTTGAATATATTTGTTTAATATAAACTAGGAGTTTAAATATCAAAGATAAGTTTAAGGACTTCGTGCCAAATTTCTTGTTGGACTAAAAATGCGTTAAACATTTGATCAAAGTCAGCAATCAGAGCTACCATAATGATTATGTCCCCAAATTAATCTAAGAATAAGTTTAAATAATCAAATGGTCCAAAATCGCAATCCATTCCTCGGATTTCAGATTAGATTGGACCATTCCAGATAAATTTTGTCATAATTGTGGTTTGTTCTGCAGTTTACCTGAAGCAGATAGTGTAAAATGACACAACAAGCTTTTTGGTCTAAAATAGATTACAAACAGTTAACATAATAAGCAAAAATACTATTTAAACGTCAATTTTAATTACACACCTTATGCCCTTGATTTTGATCAAATTAATATTTGATAGAAAATAGTACGAGGTCTAATTTAGACTAGTTGGTTTTGACAAAAGTTCTTGATTTTCTTTAATACTAAAATCCTCTTTAACGTTTAGCAAATTTATTCAATGGTGGCTTCATGGTATTAACGAAATTAAAATAATGAAGTACTCAGAAGTACCTAAACAAATATGATTGTCTCAAATTCGAGCCGCTTAAAATAAGCTTCTTTATTCCGGTAAAACTAAATATACCAAAGAAATTATATATATTACTTGCAGAATCTGCAAGAAAAATAACTTTATCCAAGCTCAATCATTCAGTAATTATCAACAACTCATTACTTATTTCAGGGATCGATTATATGTATTTGCTGTTAGAAGATCTTTTGATCAAATAACTTTTTTTCTTAGAATAACAATAACAAGTATGGCTACAATAATTATATTTACTATCATTTACGTGCATGCTTGAAAAACTGGGCCTTAGCTGAAAACAGACATATTAAAATTAATGCTCCTCTTCAATAACGCTAATTTCTGCCTTTTAAATAAGCTTCATTTAGTTTAAAATATTGCATTGTGTTCATGTTTCTAAGTATTATTCGACATTAAAATATTACTTCTTTATTTTCTTCTATTTGTTAAAATCGACTCGTTATTCATATCCCATATTAAATTTATTTCAAAAAAAAATTATTGATATTAAAGATAGGACTTACCATAGCACCACTGCCGCCTCCAGGTGCTGAATTAGCAACCTTCAGCAAACTACAGAACACCGCGAAAGTCGCCGCCAACGCGACTCGTACCGTCTTCATTTTCGAACTAATCTTTGTAAGTATCAAATTATTCTTATCTCGATCTCTAATATTCTCTTATCTCTTATCGTTCGCGAGAGGTTGCGTAGCCACCAAATGATCGCGTCATCTACAATTGTCGCGATTTCAGGAGATGATCGGTGGTTGCGCGCACGTTTTGACTTCCGGTCCAGCAGTTTGAATGAAAGGCGCTTCCGGCTAATCTGTCGGTCGTTCGCAGTACTGACTGACTTTTGCAGGAGAGAGAAAGTTACAGGGAACGACCGTGACAATGGCGCGATTCGTTGGCGACTGAAACGCAACTCACTCGCAGGACGCGTTTATATCGTTTTGATCCGCGTTTCCTGACCTGCCGCAAGGCTCACAAAAGTTTACAGCAGGACGATGATTCACTGCTCCGAACTTTCAGAGCTTTTCTTTATTATTGTTTGGAAGCTTTCGTCGTTGTGGGTTTTTGTTGTAATTCATTTACTTAGAATTATATGAAAGAGCGCAGTAAGCATAGTAGTAGAGTATTCTGTATGTTTAAAATATTCCATTTCTTAGTTCAACAAAATCATACTTCGAACATGATTCTTACAAATCCCGAGCTATTAGTGTAAATATAATAGATTAAATTAATGTCACTGAAGTTAGCTTCAGATTCAGATTCATTTCTGACCTCAGATTTACATTTTTACAGACGTCCAAATGAATATCGAATTAGTAAGTAATAATAAGAGAGAACCAAAATGTAGGGTATCAAAAACGTATTTTCAGTTAAATTTTGATTAAAATTAGGTATTTCATTTGAAATAAATAATAGATAAAAGTACCTACCCTATTCTTTATCATACCGGCACCCGGCACCCTTTCAAAAGTTAATAATATTTTTGAAATTTCACTTGTTTCCCTGAAGAAATTTTGATGTGGAAGTGACAGTGAACATCTAATTTCCTCGCTTGATTAATTGCAACCCCCAGTTACCTCTGCTAGTTCGGAAAAATTAGACTGCATATTTGAAAAATTATATAAAAAATGTGCTTTTATATATATGTTTCACTAAAATTTTGATGTGGAAGTGACAAGGAACATCTCATTGATACGCAGGTGCAATTGCAACCCCCAGTTAACTCTGATAGTCCGGGAAATTAGACTGAATATCTTAAAAATATATAAAAAATTTGCTTTTATATGTTTCACTAAAATTTTGACGTGGAAGTGACAAGGGTCCTCTTTCATACGCACGTATAATAATTGTAACCCCCAGTTAACTCTGATAGTCCGGGAAAATTAGACTGAATATTTGAAAAATATGTAAAAAATGTGCTTTAATATGTTTCACTAGAATTATGATGTCGAACTGAAATGAAACATCTCATTCATAAGCATGTGTAATTACAACCCCCAGTTAACTCTGATAGCCCGGGAATAAATTAAACTGAATGATTCAAAAATATATAAAAAATGTGCTTTTATATGTTACACTAAAATTTTGATGTGGGAGTGACAAGGGACATCTCATTCATACGCACGTGTAATTGCAACCCCCAGTTAATCCTGATAGTCTGGGAAAATCAGCCTGAATATTTTAAAAATATATAAAAAATCTGCTTTTAAATGTTTCGCCAAAATTTTGATGTGGAGACGTCAAGGAACATTTCCTTGACATGCCTGAGTAATTGCAACCCCAAGTTAATTCTGATAGTCTGAGAAAATTAGACTGAATATTATAAATATATAAAAAATGTGCGTTTGTTTGTTTCACTAAAATTTTAATGCGGAAGTGGCAAGGGTCATCCCATTCATATGAACGTTTTATTGCAACCCCCCCTTAACTCTGATAGTCCGGGAAAATTAGACTGAATTTAAAAAAAATATAAATAAAAATGTGCTCTTATATCTTTCACTACAATTTTGATGTGGAAGTGACAGGGAATATCTCACTGATACGCAGGTGTAATTGGAACCCCCAGTTAACTCTGATAGTCAGGGAAAATTAGCCTGAATATTTTAAAAATGTATAAAAAATTTGCTTTTATATATTTCACAAAAATTTTGATTTTGAAGTGACATGGGTTCTCTCATTCATACGCAGGTGTAATTGCAACCCCCAGTTAACTCTGATAATCCGAGAAAATTAGCCTGAATATTTTAAAAATATATGGAAAATTTGCTTTTATATGTTTCACTAAAATTTTGATTTTGAAGTGACAAGGGTTATCTCGTTCATACGCACGTGTAATTGCAGCCCCAGTTTATTCTGATGGTCCGGGAAAAATAGACAGAATATTTTTAAAATATATAAATAATGTGCATTTATATGTTTCACTAAAATTTTGATGTGAAAGTGATAGGGGTCTTCTCGTTCATACGCACGTGTAATTGCAACCCCCAGTTAACTCTGATAGTTCGGGAAAATTGGACTGAATATTATAAAAATGTGCTTTTATATGTTTCACAAAAATTTTAAAGTAGAAGCGACAAGGGACATTTCCTTGACACGCTTGAGAAATTGCAACCCCCAGTTAACTCTGATAGTCCGGGAAAATTAGACTGAATATTTGAAAAAATTATAAAATATTGGCTTTTATATGTTTCACTAAAATTTTGATGAGAAGAAACATCTCATTCATATGTACGTCTAACTGCAACTCCCAGTTAACTCTGATAATCCGGGAAAATTAGACTGAATATTAAGAAAATATATAAAAGATGTGCTTTTATATGTTTCACTACAATTTTGATGTGGAAGTGACAAGGAATATCTCATTGATACGCAGGTGTAACTGCAACCCCCAGTTAACTCTGATAGTCCGGGAAAATTAGCCTGAATATAATATATATACAAAATTTACTTTTATAATTTCACTAAAATTTTGATTTTGAAGTAACAAGAGTTATCTCATTCATACGCACGTGTAATTGCAACCCCCAGTTAACTCTGACAGTCCGGGAATATTAAGCTGAATATTTAAAAAATATATAAAAAATGTGCTTTTATATGTTTCACAAAAATTTTAATGTGGAAGTGACAAGGAACATCTCCTTGACACGTTTGAGAAATTGCAACCCCAAGTTAATTCTGTTATTCCGGGAAAAGTAGACTGAATTGAATATTATTAAAATATATAATAAATGTGCTTTTATATGTTTCACTAAAATTTTCATGTGGAAGTGACAGGGGTCACCTCATTCATACGCACGTGTAATTGCAGCCCCAATTTATTCTGATGGTCCGGGAAAATTAGACTGAATATATGAAAAAAATATAAAAAATGTGCTTTTAGATGTTTCACTAAAATTTTGATGTGGAAGTGACAAGGAACATCTTCTTGACACGCTTGAGAAATTGCAACCCCCAGTTAACTGTGATAGGGTTTTTTTTGCAACTGTTTCTTTTACTTTATAATTACGTGGTTTAATTTTTCCTTGTCAAATTATTGCTTCTGACATTTGTATGTGCCACTTTATTGGAAGCTCTTCCCTTGCTGCTATTAGGTTTTCAAGTAATATAGGTATTTGTTGTACTTCATCTCTTAAAGGTGCATTCGAATCATAACGTGGAGTGTAACGTAACATTAGCTGGCTTGCTGTTCTTCCAGCCGATTTAATTGTACTTTCCCAACTTGCTCATCCCAAAGTTATTCGTATAACACGGATGGTAATAATGCCGCAGGGACACAATTGTGAAGGCGTCAACTCCAACAATAGTGTACGCATTACTATTATTTTTATTTACTCGCCCTTGCTGGCCATTGATGTACGCCTAATTGAAAAAAAAAGTTATCCGCGTTTGTAGAGTTAGGTAACGGAACTAAAAAGAGTTCCGCACTTAAATTGGATAAGTCACTGTAAATATATTTGTTATCTTAGAATATATTTCACAAAAACGCTTATAGTTTTAATATTATTTGGAATTTTGTTGCTCATCTATTACATGACTTTAAAAGCCTTAAACCTAATGTTAAGTGATTAATTAACTGATTCAAATGTTAGTAGGGAAACATAGATAAATCTAAAGCCTGAATAAATTAAGATGATTCTTCTAAGTACCTATATGCTAATCAAAAAACTCGAGTGATTTTTTTTTATTTGGATGTAATATGCCTTAATGATATGCGGGTAATTGATTTATTAAAAATTGTGTCAAAGTCATGCCTGAAGCCGTTTAAAATTAAATATTATTTGTTTCAAACGTGCGATTTCCCGATTCTGTAAAGTTTTTAATAGATTATTTGTATTTTCAAGAATATAACTGTGAAAACTTAATAAAAAGGTCAACTCTAAATTTTCAAATTATTTTTTTTATAATTTAAACTTTTATATATTAAATAAAGAGATAAGGCTGTTTGCTGTGTGCATGTACGAATCATAGTAATAGAACAATCTTTGTATTCCATGCAATTTTTTTTCAATCCAAAAAGGACTTCTATAAATAGCGTAACAGAGCGCTTTAGGCCTAAGCCATCATCAGTGTTACCTGAACAGTAAGGAAAAGAAGGTGCATCCGAAAGAAACCACGGTGTATTAATGGAGAGTCAAAGACTGCTGTTGATTTTTTTTGGTAAAGAAAATGATGAAATGAACACTGTTATGTTCGGTTGTAAATTTGTTGGAGTTTTAAAGGGGTTAATTAGAGGTATAAATTAAGAATGATGATTTTTTTTGTGATTTTTTGTGAGTAAAAAGCAAGGAAATTGGTGGACTTCTTTCACTTACTTGTCAGCGGAAAAGGACATATCCATGAAGACAAACGAACAACACAAATCGACAACGGTCACAATTAAATTTCACACTGTACGTCACATTTTTGAGAGAATGGTTCACATAATTTAAACTAAAATCTTAATTAAAACAAAACCAAGGTAATTTTAAATTTTAAAATTTTAAAAATAACAAGTCTTAAGTTAGGAAATAGAAATAAATAATGATGTTTTAATTGTCTATAGTAATTCTAAAGTACAGAAAAGCTGTCACTATGCTAGATGAGACTGACCAAATGCCATGATCTGTATTAAGTAACTCAATATGCAAATGAATACTTGAAAATTCCATTGACTGCTTCAGTGAAATGTTTTGGAAAGGAAGAAAGTACTTAAGTGGAGCACTTCTTAATCAAGTGAAAAATATTTTCACTTGATTAAGTACTTTCTTCATTTCCAAAACAACTTTCAAGCTATCATTGAAGCAGTCAACAGAATTTTCAAGTATTCATTTGCATATTGGGTTACTTAGTACAGATCATCGCATTTGGTTAGTCTCAACTAGCATAGTGGCTCCATTTTATACTTTAGGATTACTATAGACAATTACAGCACCTTTATTTATTTTTATCTTCCAACCTAACACTTGTCATTTTTAATATTTTACAATTTAAAATTACCACCGTTTCTTGTCGTATATCTTCTTGCGTCATCGGTCTGCTTGTCAAGACTGTCAGCAACGACACATTTGACGCGTCACCCAAAAGCGTGGTTCTAGGTACCTTGCTTTTGTTTTAATTAAGATTTTAAACTAAATTATGTGAATCATTCTCTCAAAAATGTGACGTACAGTGTGTGAAATTTAATTGTGACCATTGTCGATTTCTGTTGTTTCTTTGTCTTCATGGATATGTCCGTTTCCACTGACAAGTAAGTGAAAGAAGTCCACCAATTTCCTTGCTTTTTACTCACAAAAAATCACAAAAAAATCATCATTCTTAATTTACACCTTTGATTAACCCCTTTAAAATTTCAACAAATTTGCAATCGAACATAACAGTGTTCACCTCATCATTTTATTACCAAAAAAAATCTACAGCAGTCTTTGACTCTCCACTAATAGGGGATTCTTTTACTTACTTTGCAAGTAACACTGATGATGGTTTAGGCCGAAAGCGCTCTGTTACGCTATTTATAGAAGTCCAAAGATTCTTTTATTACTATGCTTTTATATATTTTTCAAATATTCAATATAATTTTCCCGGAATATAGGAGTTAACTCGGGGTGCAATTTCTCAAGCGTGTCAAGAAGATGTTCCTTGTCACTTCCACATGAAAATTTTAGTGAAACATATAAAAGCACATGTTTCATATATTTTTCAAATATTTAGTCTAATTATCCAGGACTATCAGAATTAACTGGGGGTTGCAATTACACTTGCGTATGACTGAGATGACCCTTGTCACTTCCACATGAAATTTTTGTGAAACATATAAAAGCACATTTTTTATATTTTTTTGAAATATTCAGTGTAATTTTCCCGGACTATCAGAGTTAACTGGGTTACACTTCCACATCAAAACTTCTTCAGGAAAACAAGTAAAATTTCAAGTATATTATTAACTTAAATAGGGTAGCTACTTTTATCTATTATTTATTTCAAATGAAATACCTAATTTTAATCAAAATTTAACTAAAAATAAGTTTTCGATACCCTAGATTTTTCTTCTCTCTAATCATTACTTGCTAATTCAATATTCATTTGGACGACTGTAAAATGTAAATCTGGGGTCAGAAATGAATCTGAAGCCCTTGTTTATATAGGGAATAGTTATTCAACCTCGAACTGAAAAAAGGCCTCATCCCTAGATGGCGTCCGGCCTGAAATGTGCCCATTGACGAATTTCAAGAAATTACTACGCGTCCTACGAGAAACGTTGCGAGGAGGGAGTTCCTACATTTCTATTGGTGCATTCCCAAGGGCTGTTGCCTGGCGGCGCGGAGTGGACGAGTGTTCGTAATAATTCCGAATATCTCATTGTTTATTTTGATATTTTCCGCCATTGTTCAAGTTAAACAAGCTTTACTTTGTAAAATGTTTGTGTTTGGGTTGTAATGATTAATTTTGGGCTGAGTAAATTGCGATTATCTATCTACGTTTTTTTTCTAGGTAAGTACAAAAGTACCCACTTCCTTTGTTTTGTAGTTTTCGAAGTTTAATAAACAGAACAGGTTTAATTAAATACGATGAACATTTTTATAATAATCATATATATGTAGATAGGGATAGGGTAAATCTTTACATCTACTTTTTTATATCCATCAGTATGCTTTCTCATATTAACGTTTATTTTGTACGTAAATACATAGTAGATGTTGCACGTCTAGGTGTCTAGGAACAGTTTTGAATAGTTAATTGATTGATAGGCATGTATAAGGAAGGATGACAAATGTATGGAATGGATATTGAATTTAATTAATAGCATATGATATAAGTGTATAAGAGCACTTTTAAAGCACGCGCGTTTAGATTTCTTTAAATTTACTTTATTGGGCTGTTCCACATTTGTATTGTTTTAATTGTTTCAGTTTTTGACAAACAAATTCTTTACAAACTAAGTCAAAATTACATTAGATTTTAATTTGTTTCAGATAACGTCTATTTTGAGAGCATCAATTTGTAAAGGAACATCCCCTGGGCGAGCGAAAGCTTTCTTTGATCGCTGTGCCTACAAAGTATGTCTTCATCAAGGGGTGTTTCACTCACTAAAATTTGTACACCTATTGCATTTGACTGCATAAAGATTGCATTTGACTGCATTGATTGCATAAATATGATAGGTGACTGCACCGACTGCATGGGACTGCATGAGAATGTAAATAAATATTCGAAAAAGCAGTGGACTGTAGAGTGTTTAATTTTTGTGCATATCGCTAATATTTCTGATAGTCGGAGAGCTTATAACGCATTTATAGTGTTTGATTTAATGGGCAATTTTGCACGGTGGTAGTACTCCAACGATTAAGGATGGATAAATTGGGAACCGAGTTCTAAATATTATTGAATATTATACTCGTATAATCATTACTGTATACAACGAGGAAAAAATATACAGGGTCTCCCATTTAAGAAAACCAAAATTTAGTCTATACAGGGTGCGCTAATGAAAACTTTACACCTCGGTTTTCCGGCTTTAAAATGAAAATTTGGAACGCTCGGAACCGTCGATTTCTGATTCTATGGGAACACTTGTTGTGAATATTTTCAACTTTATCACTTCAACCACTAGGAGTTATGAGCTCCTCTAAAATTTTAAATGGAAAAGGGAGTCGTCTGATGCAATAGTACATCCACACCACAGTTAATGGGCGAAGCAAGAGAAAACGCATATAGCTTCCGGGGCTCAACCAACTAAAATTAACCCAAGCTAACCCAAGGCATGCCTAAAATCAGTTCTAATTTAGCAGAAACTGTTACTCGCTTTGTTTTTACATTTTTCAAATTTCATAAATTCTGTCACTTTTATTTATTTCTATTGGTTTAATTAAGCTCCATAACGGAACTGTGGTGTGGTGTAGAATGTGGATGTCCTTTCGCTCGTCTGATACCTCATTTTAAAAATATTTTGACCATTATTACAACTGCCGAGCTTGACGTATCTACTCTTATTTCTGTTTATGTGACATCTAGTCAACATTTTGGAAAAGTGTTACTTCTTTATTAATAATTAATTAGCTATAAGAGCTAGCAACTATTTTTACTAAGTTGGTAGATGTAATGATCCAGCAATACCAAATTTCGAAGGTCAGTTGACACTGATTACATCTACTAACTTTGTAGTCACTGCTCTCATTAGTTAAGTAATAATTAATTAAGAAATAAATACTTTTTCTATATTTTGACAAGGTCTCACATGAACGGGTATGAGCGTAGAGACGTCAAATTCGGAAATTGTAATAAGGTTCAAAAGACCTTCAAAATGAGATACCACTCGACTCCTTTTTTAACCCATTTCAAATTTTAGGAGTGAAGCTCCATCACCCTCAGGGGGCTGAAGTGACAAGGTTGAAAACAGGCACGAATCAGAAATCGAAGGGTTTTCCAAATTTTCATTTTAAGGAAGAAAAATCGGGGTGTAAAGCTTGCATTGGCCCACCCTGTATATCGAGCATTATGAATTTTATGAAAAAACTGATTGTACATTAATATATTTTTTAGATATAGTTTTTGCCTTTGCAATATAATTAACATCGTAATTAACCGTTCTCAAAATACGAGGTATGCCCCAAAAGTGCAAATTCAGGGAGAACCCTGTATCTAAAAAACGATGGTGGCTATAAAAATCTGTTTACCGTTTCTTTCGTTTCACAAAAAAGCAGCAACGTGTTAAGAAAACCGTACCCTGCTAACTTTAAAATTAATGGAGCTACCCCGCAAGTACAACGAAATCCGGATACCCTGTATAAAGAAAGACCACGAGAGCTTCAGTTCCCAATTTATTTATCGTAAAGGTATCACGGTCACCGTGCGAGTTGTAGTATAAACCAAACACCGAAAATTCGTTATGAGCTCTTGACTATAATGGGATAATTGGTACAACAAAAAATCATTAACCATCCAATCAAAATTATGTCTAAGCACAAGTTCTAAAAAAAATAAAAAAATTATTATATATCTTTTTCCGGCTTTTATATTATATTCATCGGTGTCAACCAAAACACAACCTCACAAAATCGCCTTAAAGTTACTATGTAACCAAAAGAAAATCAAATGATGCCGCTTTATAAGCAATATCTGACAAAATTAGTAACGTCTGCGTAGCAAGCTACACAAATGAACCTAAGCGCGCGCACGCACTATTTCCGTAACTCTTTTATTTACTCGTGTGTCTACGGTCCAGTAAATTCACTGGACCGCAATTGCATTGCAATTGCCTTCAGCAGGTTTTTAGTGCAGTGGTCAGATCCTGTGCTTGTGATACGGTGTGGCCCGCAGCCCGGGTTCGATTCCCGTCGGTGACGAGACTTGTTTCATATATATTTTTTTAAGGTTATGTTTGTGTCTTTTTTGAAATTTGGGCTAGTATAGGCTAGTTTGGTTTGGTTGTGCCTCGAAGCGAGCGGAGGACCATTCGGGAAATTAACCATACTTTTTTTAAATTCTCGCCCTCCTTTGATACAGCCATACACATTTGCATATACTCCCAATAATAAATTTTAGCTCCTGCCACATCAAAATTACAACAAATAATGTAAAAAATAAAGAACACAAAATTGAAAATAAAAGTTACGGGAATAGTGCGTGCGCGCGCGTTCATTTGTGTGGCTTTCTACGTAGAGTCTTGTGACAAGATTGAACAAGATTGCACGCTCGAATTCCCGCGACTGCATACGATTTCTCGTGAATGTACATGGAATGTACGCTACTGCGTGTGACTGCACCTATAACTGCAAGGAATTCCTAGAGACTGTATTACGACTGCATGCATTGCATTTGACTGCATGAGACTGTATCGACTGTATGGGGACTGCAACACGAATGTATGAGATTTGTACACCTATTGCATGAGTGAAACACCCCTTGGTCTTCATCATTGGTGCCAAATATTTTCGCATTAAATATGGTTCAAGAAATCTGAGCAGTTAAATTTTTAAAGAGTGCTTTTTGTGTACTTGGGTACTCTTTACTTCACCTTCATCAATAGGAGAAGACTTATCCACAAACTACAGGCCTATGGAATTACAAACAGTGCACTTTTTTGGTTCACTGATCGCCTGGAGGATCGCTCCCATGTGACTAGAGTGAATAATGCGTCCTCAAATCCGTTTGATAGTGAGATAGAGGTGCCGCAGGGCAGTGTTCTGAGCCTCCTTTTGTTTGTGCTATATGTCAATGACCTAGACCGAGTTTTAAATTATACATTTCTAAGTTTGTTTGTGGACGATATGTTGATCTGTGTTTGCGGGAAGGATTTTAATCAGGTAGTAGATACTACGAAATCAAAACTTGACATCCTTTATAACTCGTTGTGTGTAAATAGGCTTAGGTTAAAAAAAAAAGACAAAGTACATGGTTTTTTGGCTCTAAGCAGAATTGTAATAGATTTCTAGAAAATAATTATTGGATTAAGATAGATATCTAATAGCCTATTTGAAAATGCATCTAGTAATATTTAGGGGTAGTCTTGGATTCTCAGCTTAATTTTTCGTTACATGTAGATCATAGTAGAAAAAAAATTGGAAAAAATAGATTTTTTTAGGAGAATAGCTGAGATTCTTAGTCACTGGAGTCGTGTTCTTATATATAATACCATTATATATCCGCATTTCAATTACTGTTTTTCATTGTTGATATCAGGTAAAAAGGCTGATATACAAAGACTCCAGTTGCTACGAAATAAAGCTATGCGCATTATATTATTCTGTACACATTATACTCCCATTAATTTGATGCTAAAGCCACTTAGATGGCTTTCAATACAGCAAAGCATAGATATGTCCAATGTACTATTTATTTTTAAAACAAAAAATCAATTATTGCCCGAATAAGCTGATTTGAAGGTGATTCATGTTTATCCCACCGGGAATTCATAATTAATGTTTTATTAAGGACTTTAATATATAAACAATGTAAGTCATATTCAAAATGCGAATTGACGTTATAATTTTTTTGTTCACTATCCGCTTTTATTCACGGAGTAAAAAACATTTTAATATTACTCCAAGAGTTATTTTTAGTTACTTAGTATTCGAAAAAGTTGTTTGCTGTTTTTTTTAACTGGAACATAAAACTTTAAATATATATTATATAATTGTATTTTTCCAATTTACTACAATTAAGGATTTTTTCACAGTGTAAAAAAGTAATATTTTTCTAGCGAGTTTGAATTTTTTAAATTAAAAAGTAAGTTTTATGGACCAATATTGTTTGGCACGAAACATGATTTTGAATATGATTTGACAGTTTTAAATATATATACATATATAAATTTTTAAATACTAATAAATGAGATCTGTGAATCATCTTATATTTAAATAAAGATAAAACATTAATCGACTGATTATAATTAATTTATTAGTTGATTCTTATTAAATGGTGATGCTTTTAGGTTGTATCTATGTTAATGTAGTCCAATTACTTTTCGATATTTAAGTAATATTTATAAGTACTTATTTATGGAGTTGTAGTCGATCTAATCTCTTGATACATCAGTTTATCACAATAGCTATATTAGCAACTTCTGATTGAAAAATAGCAAAAATAATTATGGTTTCTGGTGATTAATTGTAACTTATAATATACAAGAAAGTTATTTTAAGAACATGTATAACTTTACAAGTTTGATAGGCAATAACACAAAACTTTGATATGAAAAAATTTGGCATCTAAGATAAAATAAATGAATTATTTCAAAGGGAAATAATACAAGTGAACATAAAATGATCAGTTGAAAATAAGGGATGAATCAAACCAGAAGTTGCCCGAAACAGCACACTACTCTCGATGCTTATTTTTTATCTTATATACTTGTTCTTTAGTTTTAAGGGTTGTATAGGTTGATGTGTTTTATCAATTGAATTGTTTAATTTTCGAGTAAATATAGTTTTACTCGGATGTTGTTTATTTCACTATCCTAAATCCGAATTTTTTCAACAATTATTTACTTGATTATAGCGAATAAACTACAGTATATATTTTGAAGAGTACATTTATATTAATTTAATTTGATTGTCAATTATGTAATAATGATAATAATGGCTATAAGCGATTGAAAGTTTTGAACATTGGCTATTGGGCTGGAGCAATATTATATGTACCGATACATAAATTAGTATTAATATATGCCGAACTCATATTAAATAAAGACTTATCCAAAGTGGTAAGAGTTTTGATTTCAGTTTTCTCCCCCTCTTTTGCAAAAATAATGAAATTTAATAAAATAAAAATATTTAATTTTATTATTAATCTCCAAATAACAAGACATTTTAATCAATAATTTGATAAATACATGTTTCTGGTGCATTAAAGCATAAAATTGCAGAAAATGTTTAATTGTCTTCTTTCTATGAAAAGAAAAAATACATGAAATAACTATACCTACCTACTATTGGAACTAAATTTAATTTTTATCTATATTTCTCTATAAACATTGCAAGTTTAAAAATTGTGATACCTTACTTTTTGACTAATAATAGGAAACGAATAATCAATTTTTATAAATATAATTTTTTTTATAGTTTAATAATATGTTTTTAGTGTTCCTAATTTTGAATGCGTTAAAATATCCAGTTTATATTGTAAAATTTTACTTATATCAAGTCAAAACGTTTTACATTTAGCAAATAGGATTTTATTATTGTTCATTATTTCCCCATTTTTTAATGGCATATGCAAATCTATTTTCTTCGACTACTGCACCAATTCAATTAGGCCTATATGAATAAAATAGAAACTAGCAAAGAAATTGACACAAAAACCAATGTGTTAAAAATGCTAAAAACCATTTTCTCAAACATAAAATAAATTCAATTGAAAAGTCAAGATTGGGGAAGCAGTATTGGAAATTTCATTTTGTGTGTTAAAATTAAACTGATAAAACCGGTTCTAGCCACTTAGCCTTGGCTGAAGATCATTTCTTGGAAATCTACGGCTCCGCCAATATAATATTGTATTCCCCTTTCTACCCCTTCCTTTTCGTATGTAGGGTAAACATTGCACGTGTTTTCATTCATAAATACTGTTTTTGGTGCCAGCCACTGGGGGCAGCACCTCTCCACAGGCCCCGTTGAACGACTTTCTTCTTATAAAGACAATGCTGAAGCTAACTTCAGTGACATATTAAATGTTGCGTTTGCCTGGGCAAATGAGCAATGCTGGATCGGTTTGGCTGGTTTGCTGACTACTTTTAGTTAAAAAGGGTGTTAATTTGGACCTGCTCTTTTTACTTGTGAAGTCAGGAAATGCTGCTAGAAATAGCTGCTTTAATGTCATTAAGCCCATTGGAGTAGGTACTGTCTACTTGAACTATGCAAGCGATCTCTTTTATTAACTGTAGCAGTGGAGACGAGTTGCAATTTTTTTTGATTTTTAATACAGCCTGTTAAGCTCTTATAATGTAATAATGATTTTGCAGTTGTAGACGATTTGAACATCGTAAACAATAAGATGTTAATAAAAACTAGGAGATGAACAAAAATTTAAAAAATTATATATGTCGCCATTTCAAATCTTGAATAAACTTATTTGAGAAAAACAGGTATACCTAGCTTTGTTGTACCTAATCCTAACCCTAACAGAAATTCAAATTAATAATAATTGGTGATAGGTACTTGAAATGGTTATGCTGTAAAATATATATCTATAAAGCAAGCTAATCAATAACTATATACAACATCGTAAAATTCCTCGTTCAAAACGTATTTCATAACATAACTATTTATGTTATTTTACGCCTTAATTATAATTTATCTTTTTTTCAGGTTTGTGGCCTTACTTTTTAAAACAAGACACAACTTATGTGGTACCGCCCTAGCCTCAGAGAGTTGAGGTCGGAGTTTCACCTCCCAAACAATACATAAATTTACTTTATAGTCTAATATACTTACAAGATCAATCGACTTACCTGTAAGGAAGATCGATCGGAATTAT